>FIZV01008844.1:0-15215 GCA_900050545.1 Trionymus perrisii | reverse complement strand
CGCGATTCGTTGGGTGATTCGAATTGCAAAAATAGACAATGATTCGTAAAGCGATTCGAATCGCAAAAAAATACGATTCGTGCCCAACCCTGCGTGAAATTACTTTTAACATTTCAATTGTGCAGGCGACTTTTTTTCCATTTGCGACTTTACTAGATATTGCAAACTTACTCTAATTGAGTCCAATTTTTACCACGTTTGAATACAGTTGGCCAATACCGATCGTCTTTGATTTCGATCTAAAAAATGAAAAGTTCCTCAGTATTATGAAAAAATAATGAAATTTCCCATATCAAAAACTAACCTTGCTTAAATATTTTAGCTCTGGTAGCAAACAAGGCGCCATCAACTTGACCTGTTGATTTTTATAATATTTTGTGTCGATAAAATGCATATTGATATTCGCATATACTGAATTTTTAGTATCAATATCTCTCGGCAAGAGTAATCTAGATTCGGCTGCTAAAACGTATAAATGCCTGAATGCTTGTAAATGATATCTGAAAACAAATATCCGATAAATATCGCCAGTTACGCGTAAAATGGTAGAATAACTTTTTTCACAATCGCCTCACCTATTATCGTTACTATGAGTAGGGAATTTTGGATAAAATGCGATAATAAGAGCGGCGATAGATTCTGGAGAAGTGGACAAGCTGTAACGACCGCCGCCGAAAAATAATAATCCTAAGGCCATATGAGTGGCTAAATGAGATCCGTACGTGACTACGGTATTGGAAGCTTGACAAACTCTAGATCTTAGACAACGACAAATTCGCAATACTTCTACGTTTCCTGTACCAGCCATAATCTAGTTGAATAGATGAAAAGTTATGTTTATTCGTTTGACGCACGATTCTCAATTATCAATTTTTCACTCACAAATGATAACGAAATTAACGTCACGTTTAGACAGTTTTCGATGGTAGATTTCCCTGCCAGTTCGGATATCGATTTGCCGAACAACGAGATGAAGATTTTACAAAAATAGTGTATCGTTTCGAAAGCTGTGTTATTTGCTGATCCAGCGAATCTCAAACCGATTGCCATACAAGCTCCGGCCACGATGTTGCAATAGGCTTGGCTATAAACGAACAAATATTATTTATTGATTTTCCAAGTATTCCTTTTCTGTCGCAAAAGAGATATATACTTACTTCATTGTTTCTAGGTCTACATTCGGAGGAACCGAATTAGGTTTAGGTTTCACTAAACAAAATGGTCTGATGCTACTAGGTATGTGACTTTCAACCCATTCGATAGTAGGAATTATATCTTCCCAAAGTATGAGTCCGCGTGCCAGTGTTCGAAGTAAAATAAAATCAGGACAGATGATATCTAAAATATATTGCGTATCCGGTGCTTTCATCCAATCGGCAACAGCTCTGAAAATAAATTCAAAATGACATCTAATTTCCGTTGAAACTAGATTATTAATTCTCCATCATCAATATTACTTGTTTCCGGTGTTGAAAAACATCAATCCTAGGGCTAAAGTAGCTCCTGGAGATGTGACGTCAACATTAACCACATCTCCTTCTCTGATTTGATAACTAGGCGACTTATACTTTTCTTTCAGAGGTCCTGCGAGTAAAATAGGTTAATTTTCTTTCTTTTTAAAAACATGGTGAATTTGAAACTACTCTACCGGTGAGTGGTCGTTTGTGCCCTCCAATCATGTAATAATGCAACGTATCAGCTATATTTAGATCAGTCAATCCAGATAAATTCGAACCTTTCCCAAGAAGCACCAGTCCAAGGGCTAAACCAGCTGATAAAGTATATGATTCTCTATCGACGCAGTTTTCCATTTCGGGGCCTGGAGGCCTGCCTAAAAGTTGCCAAAAAAATTGATTTGTAAAATATTGAACAGAGTTAGTTAGTTTTCAAACTAGAATAACCTATACTGAATTACTGACCCATTTCCGAAAGTAATACTTCAGCTATGTGTCTATGTGCTGATCCTTGATACACTAAGCCAATTCCTAGTAATGCAGCGATTTGCGTATTTTGATCAATATCTAATTCTAAACTAGTCGGTGGTAGCATACATTCGATATGCAAACTGAGGAGTTTAGTTGTCGAGGTATCCATCGTACCTGAAATCAGGGAATATGTTACAATTGTACAATGAACAAAAATGTTCAATCTGAACACGACGGTACCTCTAAACGTAGCCGAAAGGCCAATTAATAAAGCAACATTGGTCATTTCGTGATGACGACTCAGATATTCGAACATATTCATTCGTTTTAAATTCTTGAGGTGACCGTTTAATCCTAGAGCCATCAAGAAACCAGCATGTTCCGGTAACATTTCAGTTCCACTCTATAAAACGATATCATTAAATACTCTTTCGTTGGAAAAAAACTTGATTAATAATTACTTTTGGTCTATTGAATAAAATCCAAGTGGAATCAACTTCTGCATTAGCTGATACTCTTAGTCCGGCTGCAACGCCGTTGTGGAATAATGGCCATAAATTCATGTTGGCCACAACCTCGATATGAGAAAAATCTATAGATGTTCCACTGCTCGCAGATTTGCCAATTAAGCTAAGTTTTGGAATACTTAAAGGTTCCGTGATAGAAGGAGTAACCGTACGAAGAGTAAACATTCCTCTGAAAAATGAAAGAAAAAAATCGAATCAACTCGCCAAAGTATCGCCAAGTGTAGATATTTAATATTTATCTTAACGTACCTTCCAACAGGTAACGCCATGGTTCGTGTGCAAATACCAAACAAATGTTTCTCTTGTTCTTCAATGAATTCGTGAGCTGTTACTTCGGGTCTATGCTGAATATCGATCACAGCTGGTAACGACGATTGTAACATGGTTCTTACTTGGTGAACACGTCTATCTTTTGGCCAAATTAATCTCATTATCTGAAAGAAAAAGATCTCTCAATTAAACCAAAGATCTACTATTTGATAAAGAACACCCATGGGCAGCAACATGAAATGAGCTACACCTTAGAAAACACCGAAAATACAAAAATTAATTCGTAAACTACTTTTTCGAATCTCCACATTTTTTTTCCAAGATTTTTTCCCATTTCTTAAAAAGTATTTTTTTTTATTTCAATTTTTTTTTAGAGCAAAAACGTTTCTCTAGAAAAAAAAAATCAGAATTTTCATGAAATAGAACGTCTCTTTTTTGGAGTCAGCGTGAAAAAAAAAGTAAAATAATTTTACATTTTTTTCTTTCTTTGGAATGTTTTTTAAGGGGAGAGGGGAGGTGGTTTATTCATTTTTTGATGACAAAAAATATTTAAATCAAAATTGAATAAAAAATTGCTAAATTTCATTGGAAAAAAAATTTCATTTTCGTGAGAAAAAGAATAACAAAATTTCCCAATTTTTTTTCAATCTTTAGGGAGGATTTCAAAAAAAAAATCGAAGTAGTTTTTTTTCTGGAGTCAAACTTTAATTTTTTTTTCTTTTGAAATTCAATTTTTTTAGAATCAGCATAATTTTATTTTTATATTTAGAAAGGAATTTAATTTATGGGAACACCATAGACCACAACTCACTTCATCATCCATATCCTCCATACCATCGTTCGTCTCCGTAGATTTAATTTCTCCCCACGATGCAGTATTTAATGGAATAACTGTGGATTTATAAGTCGTCGATTTACTCGGATCAGTGGTTTGTCTGACTTGTGACGATAGATCTTCCCTAACCAATAAATCGTACTCGGAACATGACCAATCTTCTCTGGGACATTCACGACATCGATGAATTAAATCGATCAAAGGCCACGCAATACCGACTGGTAAATTTTGCAGTTTATTTTGTGAAAAACCTGCGACATTTTACGAATAATTATTATTAAATATCGATTGGAATCAGTAGGAAGCGAAGTGAATACAAACCTGCTTTCACCATCAGCGATACTATTCTCTCAATAGTCTTATAATCGCTTGAAAAAGAAGAATATTGAGCCAGTAATGGCTCCGAAGGGTATCTATTTCTCGGCAAACTTACTGCTTTGATGACACTATCGTAAGGTGGACAGTTTGAAGAGAATATTAAGGAACAGAGCTACAAAATTATCGATATTATTAGTACATTAATGCTATCATTTTGCAAACTTAATAATGAATTCGAATGCTTTACTTGTAATATATCGTGAGAAACATTATTTACGTGGACAATGAAAGGATACGGAGACACTTGTTCGTTTTGCATGATTTGGAACACTTGTTCGAATATATTCGGAGGTTTGTCAAAATACTCGCGATTGGAATCCTTCCCTTGATATTTAATCGCGTCAGGATTCAACTAAAATTATTTCAATGTTGATTAATAAAATATTATTGGTTTCACACAACTCAATTTTACTCACCGTTTCAGGTCTAGAGATCAATTGAGGATGATTTCTCCAATAATAATGCATGAAATTTTCTAAACCCAAGTCCAATGCTAATTGATTCAATAAGGAAACCAGTGTAGATAAGGTATCATATTGCATCGTATTTAATTTAAATTCCTATAACAAAAAAAAATTAAGTATTCTCAATTCAATTGCTAAATTATTTATATTTCAACTTTCACAGCTATTGTCATTTACCTCGTATAATAAATGCAACGAAAAATAAATTATACGAAAATGCGGATACAGCAACGCATTTGGTGAAATTTCGTACGATGTGGTTAGTATCTTTGACGTTTTTCTGGTTTTTTCTTCTTTTGGAGTGAGTAAATTTTTAATTTTGATGAAATTTTCTCCATGATAGGCACTTTCCAAAACGTATTTCCAATCCTGAAACATTTGTTGAAAATCGTAATTGATCTGGTAAATTTGAAAGCAACTGCGATGAAACAGAAACTTACCAAATCACTTCCGACATCAGCTTCTTTTTTCTTTTTAGCCACCGTAGGGACTTCGCATTGATTACCGTAGACATTTTGAAGTAATGGCACGTTATTGATATCATATCCTAATAAGCCTATTAACGTATTTAAAAATTAAACGAGTTTTATTCAACGTCCATGAACGTTGATATTTAAAGAAAAGGATGAAACATACGTAAGAAAACTTCTAAAAATAATTTCCATTCCTGTTCTGAAGAAATATCTTGAGTACCAGGAGCATTTCGAGATCTATACCAGACTATCATAAAATTCAAGGCAACTTCGCGAGGTAATACAACTTGGAATGTCTTCAGACATTTTTCAACTAAAATACGAAACATGTATTATAATCAAGTTTTTATAAATGCAGTTGAAATCTAGTCAAAACTCTACCCCACCTAGTAAAGAAGTGCAGAGCACAGGAAAGCTCACTCTACAACGAGACCCATCTGAATATTTCTGAAAATAAAATTTAGCATAAATGAATAATTTCGATGCGTTTAAATTGATTAAATAATTTCACTGGATTAAATCTTACAAAAGTAGCTTGAACCCCTATCGAATCTTGAATCGACTCCATATAAGCTGCTCCGGTAGCATGAACTAAATCGCTAGCGTTGAATCGATCATCGAAAGCGTGCTTTTTTACAGGTGATATTTGCCGAATCTGTTCGTCAAAAACTTCGTCTTCCATTCGAGTTGATGATAACATACTGCTACGACTATAGATAAAAACAAAATATCACTATATCGTACTGCATTTTAATTAGTATATAAAAAATAAAAAAACTCACGCAGGTTTAGGAGGAGTTAGTGGACATTGCGCACCAGTACCGCAATAGGAAGACGTTAAATACTGCGATGAAGAAATACTACCGAACAATATCTGGCCTACTTGAGATATACCAGAGTACAGCAAAACTTGTCCTTTACTGTCTAAAATTACTGTAGCGTTCACATTCTTGAAAAAAAAATCAAATCATAAAATATGTTGGTTAGATTAAAGTCTATATTTAAAGAAATAATAATACCAACAGGCAAATAAGCAGCATCTCTGGCTGGTATCACAGTCATAGAACCTAAGATAATATCAGGTTTATCTTCATTAGTTTTCTCCATCTTGGCGCAAAATAATTGTCCACGAGCTGGAACCAAATAACAAAGATGCTTTTGTCCCACAAAATCACAGCTAATGAATACCGACGAAGCTGGACCCATTTCGCCTTCTCGAGAATTGCCAGAATTCTCAGTCCAAATGTATTCTAAGCATAGTTCAGGTTGTACGGGCATAGGAACGTAATGCTGGGATACACTTTGACTATTGCCTAAACGAGCATCGACCGAAGGAGAATTTTTAGGCGATCCAGAAAGACGTGGACTGAAGAGCTGGCTGAATTTCACGTTTTTTACAGATACGTTATTCGGAGACGTTGTAAAGCTACTAGAATGGGCTCTAAATCATAAAAATTTTAAATTAGCGTTTTTTATAATTTTGTTGGCGCATTTATCTAGAAATACATACGCCGCAGGAAGAGGGCTGTCGATTTTGCACGAAGTGTAAGGTGAATTTCTGTGACCAGCGCTGGCGTGACTGGTTGAACGGCTACCTCCAAAAGGACTAGAAAATGTAGTGAAATTGGCGCTAACTGACGATCTACGAATTAAAAATAGGTTTGAAATTCCATCTTGGATAACATTTATTTGCTCTAAGACTTACTTATTATTAATACTGAACGGAACTGAGCCATTGGTAAGTACCGAATTAGAGAATTGTTTTGCTGTAGTACAATTATTTTCCGTTTGTTCATTTTCCTGGTTCACATTCATCATTTGTCTTTCCTGACAAAAATTGTATGTAAATTAGAAACAAAATATTTCCATCAAGAATATCGAATTATAATTACTTCTTCAGTGGTTAGTCGTATTTTCCAAATACTATGCAAAGTGGTTCTATAATCGTACAACATACACACAGAAGTTGCCTTGTCCACGAATACTACTTTCATATATTGTTCTCTCATGAATGACAATATTCCTCCTGCAAGATTAATTTCATTCGATAAAATTAATTTTTTAAATATGTCTTCCCACTGAATCTCATGTTTACCTTGTTTAAGTATCAGAAACGGCGACATTTCGTTCAAAGGATGAGTCAAAGCAAATAACGTAGGAAAAAAATTGAAACTTGAAAACTGAGTGGAATAATTAGTTTTATTGCTCGACACCATTGTTGCTCTTTCTATAATTAATCCAAATTTTGTGCTCCACACGCAAGATACCTATACATATATGAATAATAATTAACGTATAAAAATTGATTTTAAAATATATTTGAAAAAAATATTCACCTTAAAAGGTAACCGAGTAAAATACTCTTCACAGCCTGCCATATAAATACTCAACGTTCTTTCGTCAACAGCACATATCGCTTCAACTTCGGCTTCTACAACACAAAAAAATATTAACGAGATTTACTTTCTGTACTTGCTTACCACGAAATAATTTTTGAAACGTACCATTTTTTTTAAACTTCTTCAAATCGAAAGAATACTCATCGCTCATAAACGAACACCATAATGCTTGTTTAACTAAATTTTCTGCAGTATAACTACGGACAAGAACTCTTCCACCAGGTTGATCCTCCCCAAGATTAGCCAAACTGATGCCAAAATTTCCTTTGCTCCAAATGACTACTTTTCCTTTCACGTATAACTCTTCTTCAATTCCATCAGAGTTTTCTCGAATAAGCCAGCTTTCATTCTACCAAAAAAAGGAAACAATGCATTAGATAAAAATTTCAAAAAACTGAACAAATTTAGGTAGAGAAATACATACTTCGGCCTCTGAATTTAACGAGATTTCGTTCAATTCTTGTTCTAAAAAAGATGGAGAAGCGTACGATAAGTAAGCTAAAGGTACTGTACTACTTCCTACATGTCGAGTAATTTGCTTTCTTCCGAACGGTATGAAAAGCTGAAACAATATAATTTTAGGCAATGAACTTTTAGTTGAAACGAGAACGAATGTTTATTAAAAATGAGAATAATTTCAAAGGATAGGAGACAGAAAGTTAGAATGGTCAAAGTATTCTTTCCAATCTTTACCTGAGGATCAGAAGCGGCTAGCATTGTTTCTTTCTTTTCCTCCAGATTTGCAACTAAGTTCCGGGGGGAAGCAAGGTGACATTTACTCTGTATCAATAAAATGTGTATGTATGAGAATTATTAATCTCATTAATCACAATTTAATTATTTTTTAGCAAAAATTAAGTGAAAATAGTCGGTAACAAAAAACTAAAACACAACAGAATTCAAAAATTCAAACAAGTTTTTTTAACTGATATGAAATTTTAGCTTTTCATTTGTAAATTTCAAACAGCAACAAAACCGTTGGTGATAAATTTTCAATGATTTGATTGGTTCATTTTCAAATTCCACCTTCCACGCTATGCTGCTATGCTCGTGTGACTGCGCGTGCGCGTACAATTATCAAACAACAACTTTATCAAAAAATTATCAATTTTTGTTTTGTGTTGTGATTCCTGCTTGATTCCTGTTGTTTTAATTTTATGCAAATTTAGTATTATTTCGTTTTCAATGCAAAATTAATTCTATAATTAGAACAAATTTATGTTTCGAGTTCATCTCTTGATCTAAACGAAAGTGTGATCCTCTGTTAGCGACTTATTCTTCCGAAGAGAATGTGTTGATTCAAGTGTTTCAGTGTTTTGAATTCTTATAATTTATCATGTGCTGTATTAATCATGGATTTAGATCCAATTGGAATTTTTCTTGTCAAAAGTGACAGCAAAGGGTACAAATTATTGTTTCGTTATCCCTACTTTGACAACAATGACTCAATATCCAAACCCAAATACACTCGAAACACACCGTACAGTTTACACATTGCTGAAGATACTCTATACGGATCGAATATCGTCAAAAATGAAGGAGAAAAACTAACAGAATTTTCAGACGAATTGCTAGCCACGTTATTTGCTGTAAAATCGAATTTCTCTGATCACAAATTTGAGCTTAAAATAAACAATATTCGATTCGTTGGCCATCCAACGTTCATCAAACAGTATTCTAAAAGCAAACCATCTCAAAAGAAGGAAGAAACCCCGTCGAGTATTTTGGTTCATGTGGTGTTTGCTTTGAAAGCTTCCGCTGAATACTCGGTTGTGAAGAGTTATTACGATTTGAGTCGACGGATCGGTGTAGCTATTCGTCATGAAGAAAAAAGATGTGGATATTTTTGTAAGGAGATGAAATTGATGACATCGACTGATGAAATGGTTTCGAGGTATTCGAGTGTTTTTACTGTTTATTCATGTTTTGTTTCAATTATAATAATTTTCCTATTTCACAGTTGCACGGGAGATGTTCACAATGATACGCAATCGTCTTTCGATATGATAGTGACATATTGTTCGTTGGCGAGAAATTTAAAAAATGTTTACGAGAGTTTGTGTTCGACGGGGAAAGTTCACTTCCGATTGAATAATTGGATAGAAGTTAGCTTCTGTTTAACTCAAAAAGCTCATTCAATTTATATGTCCAATTTCACCGTAAGCCCGGATGATATCGATAGGTCTGGATTTTCATAACACTCATGCCATGCGATTGTCGGCTATGTTTATTAAACGTCACATTTTTCACAGATGTTTACAGAATTTAAAACCAAACCACGGATTGTTACTTCTAGAGGATATAAATACCGTATTGAACTCTTTACCTCCAGATGCGAGTCCTTCGTTAGTCAGATTTTTGAAAGTTTACAGTCCTCTGAAAAATTTCCAAATGATATCGGCTGATTCTGATTTAACCATTGCTCAAGTAAGACATACGAAAATTTTCAATTAATTTTTTTTACGTGTAAGTACTTAAACGTGTTCTGTTTACTAATATAAATAACTTTTTCATAGGTTTTCAACTTGATTGGTCATTTTTTGAACTGGGGAAGTGCAATGATTATTTATCCGTTATGTGAATCAAATGTTTACGTAATTGCTCCAGGCGCTAGCCTCACATCGAATTCTCCATTAACAGAAAAATTTGCTCAACAATTTCCGGAACATAATTTATTAGAAGTTAGTTGTCTCATGTAATGATTATGAGGAATTTTCGTTTAGACTTAATAAGATAATCGTACTTTAGGTGATAGAAGAATTTTCATTACCGTCTACAATGGTTCATAAACTTAATCCTTTAACTCATCCAGAAGAACAATCGGTATTAGTACAAATGGTAGCGTGGATGTTAAGACACCGATTATTGATGCAATTACATACTTATGTTTACTTTATGCCAACGAAGAAAGGAATGGTTCAAATTGAAGTAAGAAATTACACAATAAAAAAGCGAACGTTTAAAGTGTGCGTATTTATTCTAGTCAATATTTTTTTTTTAGGAATTGCATCCTATTTCGCACAGCAGATATCAAAGTTTCAACGCAAACTTTGGCCACAGTGGTTCAGATTTGGACACTTACAGTTTACAAGCTCCTAGCGACAGTGATATAAGCTCCGTCATCAGCGAAGATTTCGCTAAAACTCCAATGACAACGTTCCAAACCGAGCTCAACAGTTGGCTTAGTAATTCCATAATGGATGAAATCGATAAAGTGGAAGATTTCATTTTTGAAGACGAATTCATTACCCGATTTACCGAAGAAGAAAAAAATGCTTTTTTGAAAATACCCGCTTCGTCGAGCCCTGAAGATTTTCATTTGCTTATGCGTTTACTAAAACAAGGTTATTTGCAAGGGACAAGTCACATGGAAGAAATAATGTATTTGGAGAACATCAGGCGGTCTCAGCTGGTTCAACTTTTTGAAAAATTCCAAGATATATTGATCACTTGCGAATCTGCCGATCCTGCGGTGTCTATTTTTTATGCCGAAATGTTCTAATTGTCGTGTAATATGTTCGTTTTATATGTTTGAATGTTAATGTTGATATGAATTTTCTACCGAATATTTCCGTCTATGTTACCGAATATATGGAATAATGTTTTTAATGATTTTTTTTTCCAATTTCTTTTGTGAGTATTTACCATAATTATTGTGTTTGCCAGATCAATTACTTTATACTTATTTACGTAAAATCAATATTTGTGTATGCATTTTAACAGAGTGAGTTTATAAAATAAATAAACGTTTTGTTTTATTTTATCAAATTATCTTTTGCTTCCATTACTTCGTTATAATATATGAATGAATAAGAATTGAGAAGATGTTTGGAAAATAGGAGAAAATCCATAAGGAAACCGAATCAAAACTCTACCGGAAGTCTGGAACTCTAGAAATGCCGGAAGTTTATTTTGGTGATGGTAACAAAGACCTATGAGGCCTGACGCCTGAGGGCAACAGGTGTCAAATGTCAACAGACTGAGACGACTACCGCAACAATGAGCAATATCGTTCCTTTACCATGGAAAAATAACGAACGAATAGGATTGTTCGATCATAATGGATCTCGTCATAGAAAGTGAGTGATTCGTGAAAAGTGAACTTCATAAACATAAATAGAAATTACAGCAGATAAAAAAACCACATTCTAAACCTCCCACATGGTGTTTGAGGACGCAAATTTGATTTTCTAGTATAGCAGTTGTATTTTGAATCGAGAGTGGTAATGAAATATTTTTATGGTAAGTATATTATTGTAATTCGTTAAATGATTAGTTATATTGCCTCCTGATACACCCACGTTTTTGGATAAATAGTGTCAGTGTGAAATACTTGAAATGGCGGCTTTGATTGAAGACACTTTCGGAATCGTTTTGTATTGTTACCACCTTACTTGCTAATAATTTCTTCAAACGTGTGTTTCTCTTGTAAGAATTATCTTAATTGTTTGAAGCCAGGTAAAAATGTATTTTGAATGGGAGGCATATTCAGATGCAGTGGTTATCAACATAGTAGCTTACATCCTACAGCTCGTCCAGTTCTTCAAGACTGCATTAGAGAATCGTTGATTTTATTGGTTTAATTGAATTTTTAAGTAGCTTATTTCGTACATATTCTAAAAAGTAATTTCTATAAATGAACGTTCAACTTGCAGTTCTGGGTTTGGTTTATACACTTGTGTTTTTAATTTCTTGTTAAATTAATCCAACGAGTAAGTTTTTGCTAGCTGTTTAAACCATTTATAGCTATTAGGTTATTACCGTTTATAGACCACTGCTCTGATTCACTGAGCTTATTTACAACCATCGGAATAAAGATTTTATTAAAATCTTGTTCGACGAATTGTACATCGCGAGTAATAAAAATAACTTGTTGAAAGAACTAGTCGAGAATGGTATGGTATCTCCGAAATAAAAGTTATTATCTATCAATTAAAGTAATTAATTATTATTGGGCGTGTATTAGGAACGTGAGACGTCATTAATGTCGCTTTTAAAGAGGTAGAAAAACTTCGAGACCAGTTTTTTGTTTCTCCCTTCAAAACTAAGGCGTACATTCAACCTTACAAATTGATCGTATGTAACTTTTCAAAAAGTAATCTGATTTCGACGATATTAAAAGGACATAAAACATTTGACGGAAAAATCTTCCCAATCACTTCGGTGGCGGATCTTCGACAAACGAAATTTATCTATGGAATCGTGTTTTTGATTTTTATAATTTTTTAATGGCCGTGGCACTCTAGATTTTAATATTAAAATTCCAAATTCACTCTATTTTCGTACCCAGTTGATAGATTTGGAACTTAAATTTTCCATTTATTTTATAGGTAACCGCTACAACCGAATATGAAAATGATGATATTAAAAAATCGTAAAATCAGCTACCGGAGACGCTGCAGTGACCATGGGCGGAATGTTTTGATAGAAAATCTCTACAGGGCATCGACTGGCTTACGAAAATTTATAATTGGTACGTATAGATTTCCTTTGTAGGGTTAATAAACCATGCCTTGTAATTGATACGCGATTTTTATCGATAATTTATCCGGTGGTAAGTGGTAACCTTACACCGGCGTTTGTTTAATAACTCGAGTGTCATAGAATTTCGTGCGAACAGGTTGGCTATAGGTATGAAATCCGTTTAAATTTTTCTCGAAATTAAAAATTTCCACAAATATTGATGACCTTTTTATCAACGTATAATTTCCATATACTTTACACACCCAAATGCATACTTTATAATATCAGTGTTAGTTTAAGGCATTACGGCTTAATTAAACTAGATTCTTTTAAACTCGATAATTATACGGGATGAATTTTTAAAATTCAGAGTATCCTCCGAAGTTCTTTCTCGGCCGTTTATGTATTCCGAAGACGTCCTCAGACTCGACTACCTGTTGATTGAAATACGCCAAACGTAATAATTTTTTTTTTTAATTACGTAATATCAACACCTCTTTTGTTGGTCGACTTGTAATGAACCGTTTTCTTATTTAGCTTCCGAACGTTTGGATAATCCGGCAAGAGGGATTGTTGTAATTAAAAATACTTATATAGATCCGTTTTTCTTCTCTTAAATTCTTTTTTTCATGTTAGCCTTGTAATTAACGCTTGAAAAAAAAAAACGGAAATTTCGTGCCCACGGGTGTGCTAGGCAGGCGCTGGTAAATTACCACTTTTTCTTATTGATTTATCGGGTAATGTCGAACTTAAGTATTATTAGAACGAATTTATAAGGCGTTTTACCGTGATATGCGGTGAGAAATCGAACAACCTTCAAATTTTTAATCGAATAGATTGATATTCTGAAGAGTTTGATAATTTTGAGTCGTATTTTAATGCGTTACCTACTTTTCCGAGCGGTTGTAATCCATCATTATTAAGTATTTACTTCCGCTCGGCCAGTATCGAAGCAGTCTTAAGAAAACTTGAAAATGTCACTTACTGCTTAGACAATAGATTCAGATTTCAGAATCCTGAAACGAAATCTGATTCTGAATCCTTGTATGAAAAATTGAAATTTTGTGGACCCAAGTCTAATCTTTGTAGGGATTTCATTAATTTGTTCATCTTAGGTAATCGTTTTTTCAATTAATCCATTTTGTAGAGTTTTCAGACATACTCGTAAGAATCCGTTTGAAGATTTTTAATCAGATTGAAAAAAAAAGTAGTTTCTATAAAAGAAAATAAAGAACGCTAAATAAATCTGTAGTTAAGTAAAACTTATTTATTTTTGGAAAAATAAATGAATTCATCCTCATAAAAAAAAAAAAAAAAAAAATCAGTAAGCATTAATTGATAAGTATAATTATAATCATTTACAAAATATTTTTTGTTACTGATAAAAAACTTTTTTAGGAGGGGGAATTTTTTTAAAGTGATTTTTTATAGGTAGGTAGTAGGTACTAGGTACATGAAAAATTGAAAACGCTAAATATGTTTTTTTTGATGTTTCTTCAAAAATTAAAATTATAATTCAGTTAATTTTCAAATCATGATTTACTTCATAATAAGAATTTTCAAAAATCTTTTGTTAATGATTTCAAAAATTAAATTACGTAAAAAAAAATAGAAAAAAAATTGGAAACGTTGAGTCATTCTGTTATTTTGAAAAAAATTAATGCATTCATAAATAGGAAAAAAGGAAGAAAAATGTTTTTAAAAAAAATTATTTTACTTTCAAAATGAAAAATTTTATGATTAATTTTTCAACGAAAATCTTTAAAATTATTTTTTAACGATTAGATGGTGTATTTTCAAAAAAAGGCCGAAAATTGTCATTATCATTCATTTCATGGAAACTTTCAAAAGTCCTTAATTAATTTCTTTTCTTGAAAAAGTAAAAAAAAAATCAAACTGAAGAATAAAAATAGAATTTGGAAACGCTGAATAAATTTTTCAATTACTGTTTTGAAGAAATTAATGAACTGATTTAAATACCCTACCTATATGTGTATAAGAAAAAATGGGGGGGGGGGGCGTTTAAAAAATTGATTTAATTAAATTTTTTAATGCAAATTTTCAAAAATCTTTCGTTAACGATTTAAAAAGTATAAAAATAGGTACTTCATTTTAAAAGTATGTTGATAGAAAAAAAATTTAAATAATTGGAAACACTGAATCATTTTTTTTAAATTGTCAATTTGAAGAAGTGATTGTATTCATGAATAAGAAAAAAATAAAATAAATTAAGAAAATTTTGCCCATTTTTTCCAAAATCCTTTGTTGATACTTAATTAATTAATTTTTTGAAAAATTAAAAAAAAATTCAAGTTTTGAATTTGAAGAACAAAATTGAAAATTTGGAAATTCTAAATAAGTACTCTATTAATTTTCAGAAATTATTAATTTTTGATGAAAAAGTAGGAAAAAACAAGGCGGTTAGATTTGTTCATTTACCTATTCATTTTTTTTTTTTTGATAAAATAAAAAATAATTCAT
>FIZV01008758.1:0-13977 GCA_900050545.1 Trionymus perrisii | reverse complement strand
AAAATGAAAAAAAAAAAATTCAACTGAGCATAACTTTGCCCCTTCAATTCAGAGGGTCGGCAAAAATGCATACATGTGCTTAGTTTGGGTTGACTATATCGCCGGTGAAGGGGTGCTAACCTGTAGCGAAACACCCTGTATTTGTCAGAATGTAGAATTTTAGACGAGTATTTAAAATTTTATTTTAAGACAATTTTTTTTTTAATTTATTTGAAATCTTTTTTTTTGTTTTACTTCAAAAAATAGTTTTATTCAATGTATTTTTTTTTTCAATTTTTTTCCAAGAAAAAATAAATTTTTAATTTTTTCTTTTTTTAAATTTTTTTAAATTTTAAGAAAGTAAAAAAAAAGTGAATATTAAAATTTTTTTAAAAATTAAAAGAAGTATTTTTTTAAATGTAAAAGGTAGAAAAAAAATTTTAAAAGGAAAAAATTAAGCATTATCGAAGAATCTAATAAATGAAGATTTTTCAAAAATTAGAGAAGGTATTTAAAAATTTTAAATATTGAAAATTTTTAAGAAATCGATAAAATTTCAAAGTGGTATTATTCTGAAAAATAATGATGAATATATTTTCGACGAATCTTACACACAACTCAGGGTAAAACTATGCTCCTCAGCTTTTCTCTTCCTACCTCATACGAACATTGCGCGGGCGCCGATGGCGAATAATGCTCTAAAAATCAATTGAAAATTCTGTGAAGATTTCCAAAAAATTTTCGAAAAACGTGTCAAAACTGTGAAAAATTTTACAAAATTAAAATTGTAAAAAAAAAATCACTGAAAATTTTTTGAAATTCTCCGAATAATGTTCCGAAAATTGATTAAAAATTCTGCATGTGAAAATTTCTGCAAGTTTTGTGAAAAGTTTTTCACAACTGTGAAACATATAACTGCGATAATTCCGTAAAAAATTTTAGACATTTTTTGAGAGAAAAGAATTAAAAATTGAAAAAATTTCTTAAACTGTATGAATGCTTTTTTGAAGTGTCGAGGAAAACTAATTGAAAATTTTGTTAATGATGCTCTAAAGTTCTTAGAAAAATCATTAGAAAGTTCTTTTAAAGTTTTCGAACTTTTTTTGACAAAAACTTTAAAATTGTAAAAATTCTTGGAAATTTTTTTGAAAATTTATAAATGGATTTTTTTCTTTTAATTTTATGAAAAGTCCTATGAAGAAATTTTGTCATTTTTTTCAAATTAAAAAAAAATTCCAATTTCTTCTTAACTTCCTAAAACTTTGTAGAAAAATACGTTCTTAAAAATTTTTGGAAGATTTTCTAAAATTTTGTAAAAAAAAATTGAGATTTCGTAAAAATTCTCTGAATTTTTTTTTTTGAATTTTTCTAACTTTTTTTTTTGAATTTTGTAATTTTTTGAAGATCTTTAAAACTTCGCTATTTTTCCAAAAAATTTTGATATTTCTCCAAAGTCACAAGAGAAGTCCTTAAAAAAAGGAAGCTTTTCGCAATAATTCACCTTTACGACTTGAACTTGGTAAACTTTCTTTGAAGGAAAAATGAAAAATTTTCATTATTATGATATGAATGAAAATCAATGAATTTTGAGCTAGGTATCGTAATATAACTAAACTAATCGCAACCGAATTTAAATCCTAATCATGCATTCGAATGACGTATTGGTGAAAAAATATCGATAGTCAGGTGTACTTCTGATCGATAAAATTCCACTTTAATGAAAAAAAATAATCTCAAAAAATACGTCAATATGTGGTATAAATAAAATTCAAATAGTAAACAAACACTTATTTCATGGAATAATTTTGGTTTCTCTTAGCAGGAAGAATTTTAATAAGGCATAAAAAAAAATAGATCGAAATGCAAATTATTTTTTTACACATTTAAACATTTTAACGACGGAGATATCAGATAAACAAACCGTAGAAACATCCAGCAGTCAGCCACCGGATAACGACTGCTGCCTCAAGCATTGACCACACGATCGAGTCAATTAAAATGTAAAAAGTCTCAACCTTTAGTCTGTTCTTTTTACAATGATTACTCAAAAAAATGTATAAAATACTTCAAAAACCAATAAGATCGTTAAAATTCTGTGTAGGTATTTACATTTTAGAATGTGTTGATGAGGTGTCTCGTTAAAAAGAAAAAATTAGATATATTTTTAGAACGAAAAAAAAAAATCGCTAATACGGGTCAAAGACCTAAATCGTCAACTCGATTCACGAAGTGTATTTTTAGGAAATAAGTAAATACCGAGTCAAGATTATCTTTTGATACGAAACCGCGATCTCAGATAAATCTCCAGCTCGTATTCTTTCGAACAATGAAGTCGACTATCTTGTTAGCACTTAGATTTAGATCGGGTTCAAAGGTGCGAAATTTTTGCAATTTAGTTCTTCGAAATTGCTATCGATAGACGCGTAATCGTAATAAAATAAAATTTCTCTTCAATATAACGTTAATTGCGAACTAATCACGCAACGCAGGAAGAATGGCCGAAGGTGCATGTACGTAATTAGGCACACATTGGACAGTTACACATCGACTTAGTCTTATTGTAAAACCATCAATACCTTACGAATGCGAATTTCTGTCTTCATCTCATAGTATTTCGACGTACTAAAAAATTCGCTGCGTCGGAATTTTTCCCTTCCTTTGTTACATGTACCTCTCTCGTCATCTTTATACTTACGTACGCGAATATGTACCTTATAATTATAAACGCGTTATTTTTACCTATATTGTTCTCGCTCGCACGCAGCACCCAGCCTTAAATCATACTTCGAACTCAGGAAACCAAACGAGCGAACGCACCTTACTTTTTTTTTCAACGTTCAGGATGATCCGGAGTTACATAACACGAAAGAAAAAAAAAACGTACTAAAGTACAAAAAATACCTAGATTTGCCTAATACACCATTCGCAGATTGGGTATGATTTTTTTGCAAAAATACATACTTATTTACGTATTTTTTCTCTCTAATTCCACGACTCTTGCAAGATATCGTACCTATACCTATACCAGTATTATTAATTGACAAGGCCATGGTGAAGGATACCATGTACACCCATAGATTTGCGAACGGCGTGAATTTCGACACTATCCTGCGTTGCAGCATCAGGCCAGCGCCACTGCTAGTTCACATTTTTAGCCAGAGGTGCTTCGTCAGTCGACATACAAAGGGGGAAAGGTGAGGAGGTAAATAAAAGCAATAAACTGATCTAACCTTCTTCTACGGTATAATATTCATGAAAATACGTGACAGAATTTATATCTAGATTCAAGAGGGGAAAAAAACTTTGGAGAAAAAATATCAACTCTCGTAAAATCACGTGTACTGGTTGCCCGAGGCGGTAAAATATTTCAAACGTACTTTGGTGGATCGTTAGCGGTTATAAATGACCCGACAGATATGTGATATTCACCTGAGCCTCTGTCTGTTCTTTAACAAGTACTACGTACTCGCAGTCTGGCACTACAAGCAAATCGTGATAATTTTTTTCAACTTTTTGACGGGCGCGGACGTCTAATCATTGTGGCAGATTCGCAGGAGCCTTCGTCGTTCAAGAACATTCACCTATATTTTATTTGTCCGACGAAGATGTTTCTAATTATCGGTTAGTTCTTTCTTTCTTCAACGAATGTGGCTGATTTTAAGATCGATCATGCACCTTCTTCTCATAATAAAATTATGCAACAGTTACCAACGGTGGCGTCGGCGGCGTGCTTTACCCGACGATGATTCGGTCAATGCGACTGATCGCACGTATCGACCCAATTTTTTTTCCTTTCTTTCATTATCGCGTACATACATATGTTTCGTCAATGGTTTGATCAAATTTTTTCATACGCAAAATACTCGAATGAGATTTGCCTCCCAAGACGATCGAATCCTCCTTTCAGATATTATCAGATTATTTTATTAACCACCTTTAACCTTTTCCCAACGATTATGCGACTTTGAATGAGAATTTACATATGCAATGGCCTATTCTGCAATAACCCTATATTTTAACTATTTTCAGCCATTTTTGAGTCGTTTTTTCAGCAGATGGTAAAATCGATGAAAAAAACATTGTGCAAAAAATTGTAACTCGAATATATTTTTTGCATCTATAAAAACTTATGATTAGTTTTTGCCTTTTTTTTTTTACTGAAATTTTTTTTAATGCTAATTGTGTCTATAAAAAAGATAAAAGTCTACTGCTGATTTGGTTTTGAAGGTGTTTAGAGAAGCTGAAATGGTTTTATCGACTTTTCACGAAAGTATAGTCTTAGAACTAATGAAAATAAGCCCATTGAGAAATTTCGACTTATAGTGAAAAAAATTGTATTTTCTTGTAAACTTTGGAATTTTTAAAATCGAAAATACGAAAAAATGTCTTCTCATGAATTTTAGAATTATTTCTTCGATGTTGGATCTAGCTCTCACTTTTTGATCTTAGGTCACGGTTATACAAGGTATTTTGGATAAATAATCAATTTTAGACATGAACTTGCGAATATTTTCAATGTAACAAAAAACGTCGTACTAATGCGCTGTAATAACATTAAGTTCTCAATTTAGAACCCCCCATTGTGTTTCATAAGGTAAGGTTAACGATCACGCGACGTTGCCAATATTTTAATCGCGTCCTTAATTTGGAAATTGGAAATTTTCTCCACATTTAGTTCCTGGCAATTTTTTGTCGAGTAAAAAAATTACCATTGAAAGGAAACGAAACGAAAAAAAATTATACGACTCGCGAAACATGACTATGTACACAACGAATCATTCACCTGCGGTATAATTAAAAATAGAGAGAGACAAAGAACAATGGAAGAGCTTCACTACAACTCCACGGTCTTCTTCAGTTTCATAAACAGATTAGCGCTTCTTTTTCAACATCGTTCCGTACTCGTTGGCTAATTCGTCTCACCATGATCGTTCGACACCGAGTTACGCATCCTTCATCAGTAATGAATCTCGATCGGTCGGTCGATTGATCGATGGTAACTCGTGCGTGTACGACATCAAAGAGACAGACGTACCGAGCTGCGGCATTGAAATACGCGATTACGCCCTTTCCTAGGTACCCAGCCAGCTAGGCAGCTACCTCTATCTCTTGGCATCTAAGTTATACCGGTAGTGAGGCATGCTGCACGAGAAGAGCGACTAATTCTTATCAATCAAACGTCCAAATAGCGAGTATTACGTGCACGTCGGTGCGAAAATTATCGTCATAAATAAAACGCGAATACCAATGTAAATACGTATATCGTAAAATTAGTGGGCGTGATTTCGTGCATTTAAAAATGGACGCTAAAATAACAATACAAATTATAATCATTATTGCCCATTGTATTCAAAACCTCATCCGAAGTCAAAAAACACGTGAATTTTCGCTACCTACGTAAAACATACGCGGATACTGGCGACTTCATCTTTCTCGCGTGCGATTGGAAAAAAAAACTGACAAAAATTCCTCTTGAAATGATCGCATTTTCCCCTTGACCCAAAGCGGCGGTTTTGTGGTACGGAAGTACGACACTGCAGCATTGACATACCGCACTTCAATAGCACGCTATATTAATTAGCCTCTCTGTAATCCGGTTCACGCCGCAATGCGTTGAAGCGGGGGTGGCGGTAACGTTCTGCTCGAATGGATTTCTCTTCAAACCTTCGATTGCAGATGAAAAAATAATGAATCTTGCGAGAAGATGTCCCTAAAAATTTTCATTCGAAATTTTTCCTTCACCAATCGCATTGTGTACAAAATATGGAACACGGAAGGTACGTCTGTCATGATCTCATATATGGATGTTCATAAATATCGCAAATTTAATTAGTTATTTCATGCGTTGATTTCACTCCTTTACATATTCGACTTCCTACAACAGTTTATGTAATTTTTACCACCTTTGAATTAGCATACAATCTGCTTCGTTATGATCGATATTAAAATATGGACCAATGAAATTTCATCATCGATAGAATCATCGGTACCGTACAGGTTCGGTAAACAAAAAGGGAAAACGGAAGATGTATCATTAACCCACGATAACTGGATGTTCGCGTATTCTAAGTTTTCACTTTCTTTTTTTTTTGCCAATTCGATCGCTCTATATGGAAAAGATGTTTACATTTTTATGCGATTAAGTAATCATATAATATGTAGAAACAAATACAGAAATTTTCAAGAGAAAAAAATATGCGTGGTGATAACAGATTTCCCTACATTAACAAAAAATTGAAATGTTAATTTTCTCATTTATGCAAAAATCAAATTGGGAAAAAAAATCATATTTTTTGAACAGAATTCAACATGATGAACCACCTCCCATCGCTAATGCTCTTCGCCCACCATTGATCTCAATTTTTAAGGCAAACTGCTTAGGCAAATTATTCAACATTGATTACAGATGCGATAACGGAACGTCGCATTAGATCCTATATTATTGTACAAATGTACTTTCATTATCCTGATAGAAATTCATAAACGCAACAATTTAAACGAACGAGCTAATAGAATTGCATCGAAACTCTTTGAAGGGGCGACTTTATTTTCATACATTCCTTCCACGCAGAGGTGAATCTGAGAGGAAAAATATGAGGAAGTCAGAAAGTTGATACATGTCACCTTTTTCTAGGGGTGGGAGGGGTTGTTTTATGGAATAAATAGAAAATTCAATTTTTGGAAAAACTGTGCTGTTCTAAAAAATTCGAGTGTTGGAATTTTTTTTCACATTTAAAAAATTTACTGAATTGCCAAAATTGCAAATTTTTCAAAAATTATCAAATTTCCTAAAATCAATAAATTTTTAAGTTTGAAAATTTGAAAAAAATTATTAATTATTCAAAAATTACGGAATTTTTAACAATTGTCAAATTTCTAAAAATTGTGAGTTCCTCAAAAACTGACAAATTTCCAAAAATTTTTGAATTTAGAAAAATTGTAAAATTTTCTAAAAGAGCGGAATTTTCGAAAATGGTTAATTTTTAATGATTCAATAATTTTTCGAAATTGCAAAATTTTTATAAATAACTAAATTTTCTAAAGTCGTTGAATTTTCTAAAATTCACTACCTAATTCAAAAAAAATTATTAATTCTTCAAAAATTGCGGATTTTTCAAAAATTTTCAAATTTCTATCTCAAAAACTGGCAATTTTTTTCCGAAATTGCAAAATTTTTATAAATTAGGTATCAACTTTCCCAAAATCTTTGAATTTTGTAAAATTCACTAATTATTCAAAAAAATATTGATTTTTCAAAAATTGCGGATTTTTAAAATTCTCAAATTTTCACCTCAAAAACTGACATATTTTTAAAAATTGCAAAATTTTCCAAAATTGGAGGATTTTTAAAAATGGTTAATTTTTAATGGTTTGATGGTCTCCTAATTTTCCGATATTTTCATAATAATTATCAAATTTTCTAAAGTCGTTGATCTTTCTAAAATTCGCTAATTCAAAAAAATTAATGATTTTTCAAAAATAGCGAATTTTTCCAAAATTGTCAAATTTCTACCTTAAAAGTAATTAAAAAAAAAAACGTATTTATCCAAAATTGTCAAATTTCTACCCTAAAAAAATTGTTTATTTTTAATGATTGAATAATTTTCCGAAATTGTAAATTTTCAAAAGTAGTTATCAAATTTTCAGTTATGCATAAACTGTAATTTTTTTTTAGGAATATTAAAAAAAATCATCCGTCCGCTCACCGACGTTTCACCAAAATATATCAAAAGAAATATAATATGTACTAGAGCCCTACTAAAACCACCTGAAAAAAGTACAAATCAAAAAACAAAAGCTTTTTTCATTTATTATTTTTTTTTATTTAGGTATTCTGAATCTTAATTTTTTCTCAATTTTTAATTTCTAAATTGTTTAAAAGTTAAATTTTTAAAAAAATTTCCAAAGATTTCTGTTTAATAAAATATAATCAATTAAAATTTATCAATGCGAAAATTCAACCCTTGAAACGTTAATGTCTGAATCACTGCGGAAAATTTTTTCAAAATGTTGCAGAATTTTTGGATCACTTTTATAGGTTTTTCAAATTTTTATTTTTTATAACCACTTCATGAAAATCTATTTTTTTTTTAATTTGGAGGGAAATCGGACTTTTATAACTTTCTTATCAAATGGGCCATTGCATTCCACGATTCACTGATCGTTTACTACTTTCAACCAAAAAATCCTCATTACTTCTAAAATTTCAATTGAATAATAATAATATGAACTTTTTGTTTTTTGAAACATCTCGCATTTTCTAATAAATTTCATTTTGTTTTTATGTTTCAACAGGATAATTACCAAGGAAATCTGAACAATAACACAAATACTGCTCTTATGCCATGGATAATACCTCGACCAACGTTAGTAAAGCCAGACAGTATGAACGAAATCACGGTAGAAAACCTATTAAAACACGGTACAATATATCCATCAAATTTAATACTAGCATTGCCATCACCAACGAATGAAAAAATAAATTCATCTTCATCATCGACTACGTCCAGCAGTAAATCTAGCTCAAAAGTAAACTATTATTTTTTCAATTAATTTAAAATATCTACGAGAATTTCTCAGGGAACCAATCTAACGTTGTATATTTTTTTCCTCAGAGTGCCAATTCAAATACGCTGCTTTTGACTGCAGCCAATTTAGCAGCGTTCAAATTTGACAACGTAACACCACATCACGAATATGTGACTGGAAATGGAAAAAGTTACGATACAGAGTCTCTAGCATCATCAACGCATTTCACATTAGTAAACGGAATGGAAAGAAAGATTCCCAAGCATATGAAACCGGTGGAATGTTGCTGCGAAAGACACCAACTATCTATATTGATTACAACCATGACGTTGGTTTTCAGCTTTACAATATTTCTGTGCATTTATTTCGTACAAGGTAAAAGGATGAGATATCGTATACGCACGCACATAAAGTTAAATCTTTTCTAATGGGTATTTTTTTTTTATTCGACAGCTAAAGCGCAAGAGGATCATGTGAGATGGTCATAGTTGATAGGTTCCAGTTAACTGAATAGCGCAAATCTCAAAGAAACATAATGACTGTGATATAAGTTTAAGAAATATTTTTTAAAAACATATTTATTTTTATACTACGTTATTTTAAAATTTTAATGTGTAATTATACCAATAAATTGATAAATTTCTCTTCATTTTTTAAACTATCGCGGTATTTTAGAGAAATAAATTTGCTTATTGGTGTCATTATTTACCTATGCATGAAACTATTTTTTCAAAATAAATTATTTTTTGTGAAATGTTTTTAGGAAAATTAAAATACCTAGGTATTTCATTAAAAAAAATAAATGAATAAATAAAAAAATGAAGTTCAAAAAATTGATCAATATTGCACTATCAACAGAAACACTAGCGCAAATGAAATACGCAATAAGACCACGTGTAGATAAAACTCAGTGTCTCAGGTGCATATATTGCCGTATGACGCATTTCGCGAACATATTATGTAGTAAAAGCTAGTTGTTTGTTGTTTTGAAATCGCACACTGGAAAAAAAATCAAAAATAATTCTTACCTCGATATCTTGCAATGTCTGAGTCCACTTGTAATTGGGTAAATCGCAACCATTTCCAAAGTTAGGTTTCAGTTTACCCTTTTCATTTGGGTCTTCCTCCTCATCATTATTAGAATCGGAAGGTTTTACATTGCTCGTTTCACTTTCAGGTACAGCGTTGACATCTATTTTTTCATTCTACGCATTTCAATGTTGTAAAAAAGAAGTTCCAGAAAAAACAATTATTTTAGATAAATAGAAACGTGCGAAATACCTTTAGTTCTTTTTCCAATCTTTCGGCTTCCTCGTCTGTGATTTCTCTAACGGTAGCTTGTTTAGGCTCACCTTCAGCTTGTTTTCGTAACTTTTCTTCTTTTTCTTTTTGTAATTTTAGCTTTTCTTTTCTTTTTCGTTCAGCTTCTTCAGATGCTAATTTTTTCTTTTTCCTTTCCTGTGCAGCTATGCTTTCGTATTTACGGAAAGCTTTCAATAATAACTGAAATATACACGTAAATACTATGGTTGATAATCATACTCTGAGTAAGAAACGCAATATGCGACTAACAAGAACAAAGAGAATGGATTAATAATGAGATCCGATTCAATAATCACCTTTTCAGCGGCTCCATCTTCGCCACCGACGTAGAAATCAGTTTTTCTAGCTAAAAATCCGAAAATCGTGTCGAGCAACTGAAACAAAATGAAAAGCCATACCATAATATAATAATCATAACAGGTTTAAATTGAATGTACATATTATACTTTATATAATTATATATGATACATGTAAGTAAAAGTAAAGGTAAATGCAATCTCAAACGACAAAATTTTGGAGGGATAGTAGGTAGTAGGTAGTTAGTATCAAACAAATAAAATTCAAATCAGGTCTGGAATACATAACACAGAAACAAAGAGCTCCGCAAATAGTGCGGATACCTGAATCTCAATAATTGAGTGATACGAGAACTAATTATTTAACAAAAGAAAAATATCTTACATCGGGAACACCGCCATCGTGTTCTTGAGCCATGGAAAACAATATACCATCAAATTTATCTTCTTTCGACATTTTAATGATATTTCACTGAACCGTTCGCAATAAAAATGTACATAAATTCTAAATCAAATGCGATGAAAATTCACGTTTCTTTTCTTGAATGAAAACTACAAAATTTCCATTTCACGCTATCAGTAAATCTTATTTATCTCTATACCTAAGAGACGCGGTGAACCATAGATATGAATTTTAATAAACTGGATCGTGGATCGGCAGCTCGTGAAGCAAAAATTCGAAGAATCCTCGTTTCTGATTGGCTAAAAATTAACGGGTGAAGCCTGCCTCTTTTTAGAAAATACGTAATAAAAACGTTACGGTTATACTTATGATTTTGGCAAAAAATTAAAAATTTACCTGAAACACCTAACTTAATACACTCTAGTGTCTAGTATTTCTACTTTGGGCATTTATTTCACTCTTTAACCTAACTAACCTAACGTTAACCTAAAAGCTCCAAGAAAAGACTTCACCCCTTAAAAGTTTAGGCCATGCCTTTTCTGCTCACGTCATGTTCCTGTACGTTTTAGATACGAGCTGCCGATCCAGGTTAATAATTGAGATCATCTATATGCGGTGAACATCCAACATTGACGTTATATGGGATAGTCGGGATAGTCATCACAACGAGTCATCAACTTTACTTCCAATCCAACACGGGAACGGAACGGAACAAATAACGGAACGGTAACGGGCAAAATTGTCATGGGAACAAAACAAAACGGAACGGGAACGGGACAAAAGTCTTTTGTAACGAAACGGAATGAAACGGAGCGGATCAATTTTGGAAGTGTTCCGTTGTTCCGTTATTCGGAGTTCGGACCTTTGGTGGATGCTCTGGTGTAACGAAATAAAAAAAAGTGCACTTTATAGTTTATTTATACCACTTTTTTAATAAAAAGTGCATTTTATTTTCTACGTTACGTAAAACATTTTTAGGTCACATAAATTATTATCCGACTTTCCGACTATAGTGAAAAGTGATTTTCAATTTCAACGATTTTAAATCATTTCCCATGCATTTCCCTCGCTTCGCTGGTGAAATAAAAAATAAACCTCAAAATTCGCCAAGAATCACTTTATATTTTCATTTGTTGCATTATATTATACTATTATTGAAGGTTTATTTTTTGAAGCGGAGGAGCCAAAAATACGAAAAGAAAAGTTGAATTTTAAGCAAATTAAAAAGAAAGGTAATGAAGAACGGAATGGAACGGAACGGAACAAAACGAAACGGAAAAAAAACAAAATGGGAACGGAAGTGTGCGCGTGCAATGTACGTATCGACATGTACTCGAGCTCGAGCTATAGTGAAGATTACTCATCGAACTGATATTATTCAATTTTTGTAGTGGAATATTGAATTTTCATCAAGTCCATCTTAAATGAAATATTTCTGTGTTCGCAATCAACTACACTCAACCTAGAAATACAAAAAGCCGATAATAAGCCTCGTGATCTCGACGCTCTCGTCTTACCGTTATATTGAAAGGAAATAATACGTATGTTTAGTGATTCTCATCGGTACTGAACTACCGAGGGTATGCTGAACATAACGCTATTTTTTGATCCACAAACCACAATCACTTAGCTTTTGAGAATAATTGCAATTGGTGCTTCTTTGGATTAAATGTTAATCAACAAAATAACTAAATTAAATAACTGCGATGAACATTTTCAACATTAAGAAGATGAAAATGAAACAGTAATAAAGAGAATGTACTTCATTCATGTTACAAAATAGAATAAAATATTTAAAACAACCAATATAGTTTCTAAAACTAGGCTAAAAAATACACCACATTTGGCCCTCCGCTCTGATAACAATAATATTAAACGCTTCAACTATAGAAAGTTACCATTACTTCATAATTTCCTAACTTATGTATTTGAATGTGGTCACATTATTCAACTGCGAACTCAATTAAAAACAGAAAAAAAGTAACACGGTGCAGGTATAATGTAAAAGTTTTTAATTCCACATCGTAAAAAAAAAAAGTAATAAACGATCACAGACTTGCTTTTTAGCAAAAAGTTTAGGAATGTTGAAATCCGAAAAGGAAATATGCAAGCACGCTTAATTTTAGTCTCAAAGTGATTAGTATAGTTTTCATACAAATAAAAAAAATGCTTCCCAGAACCGAACTTCGAATGGGGATATTATATAATTTCGTTGGATCAAAGGTAGAACGTTTTGAATGGGTTAGAACGAAGAGTTACACGCGGATCCTGTGGTAGAGTACTGCTAACAAAACGACAATAATCGAAAAAATAATGCCGAATGACAAAATATGCCGAAGATGGTTCTTTTTAACTTCTATTGCCTCGCTTATAACATTCACCACACTATCGCCATTATAAAATTCCGCTGCATCTAGAACACGATATCATAAAATTATTACGAATGATTGCTGCAATTTTTTTAACCTAGAAACTCACAACGAATAAATTTTACTAACCAGTTTCAACTTCCAGAGATTCATATAAGATTTGCTGGTCGTTACAAGTCGTAATATCTAATTGTTCTTTGGCTGGTAAAGTACCCAAAGAATCCTCTCCAGGAAACAAGTAATCGGTAAAACGAACTTTTGAATATGGCAAATATACAGATACGCGACGCGGTGGTTCGTGTATTATTTTAGATTCTGAAGAGTAAAAAATTGAGATGAGAAATAGGTACACACACACACACACACACAGGTAATAGCACAAAGTATTAAAATATTACCTTCAGCGGAAGTTGTACTCAAATCTTCCATTAATGAATTACAATGCATCATTAATCTTGAATAAAGAGATCGAATAATATCTTCTTTTATGGCCTAAATTCATGAAAAAATATTGTAAATTTATTTTTTCTCATTTCTAGGCTAATAAATTCATAAATATTTGGGAATTACTTTAATAGCTTCATTTACGGTGGCTTCGTTGTGCAAATATACATCACTACATAAAGTACCAAAACACTTCAGCTCGGCGTTATAATCACATACTTCGAATATTTCATGAGAAAATTGTTTTTTCTGAAAAAATTTCAATACATAAAATATGATTGTTACGTTCAGATACCTAACTGTTAATAAAACATATAACATACACAAGGAGCGTATAAATCTGCCACAATTTGACTCGGTGCCTCGGATTCAGTCGCATTTTGTACTATTCTCTCGTTAACTTTTTCTTTGATATTCTTAATTAAATCCATTTGGTTTTTAAGTTCGCCATTCAGTAACAATACTGACTCTCCAACCGATTTGCTGACATATTTCAAAATATCCTGTACATCGTCAAAATTAATCAATTATAAAAATTGCGGCGTTGTTTAAAAAAAAAAAAAAAAAAAAAAAAAAAAAAAAAAAATTTTTCCCACCCCTAGATTTTTTTTTCGGGAGAAACATAGAAAAAGGT
>FIZV01008755.1:0-11618 GCA_900050545.1 Trionymus perrisii | reverse complement strand
TTTGACATGGATATGTCTTATAGCTGGGGGTCTATCTGCGGAGCATGTAACGAAAAATGTAATGCGTGTGAGGCATTGTGGGGAGGGCTGGGGAGGCGCTATCGCAGTAAATGGGGATAGTAGGTAAATAAGTAGGTTGTTTTGACCATTACGCGCTCACCAGGATCGCTAGCATCGTCGGCAAACCATGAGGATAAAATACATATGGCTTATGGGTGAAGTTGCGTTTTTTCAATTTTTTATAAAAATGAGATGATTTAGGGAAATTTTGGTGAGAACATAAATTAAAGAGGATAAAATTTCCTATCGATTTATATAAAATGTATTTCGATTCGTGTAGTAATTACGGCGCTGAAGACATTTCTTTTCAATCGTTTTTTCAATACCCAAATTTCAACTCTAAATTATTCAAAAACCACGCAAATTACAAAAAAATGGGTGTTATTAAAGTTGTAGGAAATTTTATCCTCTTTCCAACGGTATATCGGCGAAATCTGTAGCTTCAATATCCACGCTACTAGCCCCATTTGAAAGTTGAAAAATCGGCGGGCGCAGTTGTCTAGATTCCGGGCGAAAGTTTGTCGAAAAACGGCATAGAACTGATCCGACTTCATATTCGAAAAGGGCGCGACCTCGAAGCAGTCGAAATACCCACGCGTTTATTTCGATATTTTGAAAGATGAAAATTTCGCTCAAAAAATGGCTTAAAATCGCACTGCAATTCGTTAGGTACGCCTTCGATGGTCGAGTCGACCCCGAAAATGGATTCAGTGTATCCAAAAGCCTGCGTACGCGTATATCTAGGCGTGTATTGTGAGTCCGGAAATGGATAATTGGGTATGTTGAGTGCGGATGGTAGTTGTGTTGCAGTGCTTCGCGTACCAGTTACGTATACGTACGCATGTAGTTCTCTACTCGTAGGTAACTGGGGTGGCAATACAGTATTACACAAGCCCTCGCTCAGGAGTAGGTACCTTAGTTGTAATCAACTGTACGCAACGGATACCGAATAAAATACTCTAAACCATAATCTTAGGTGCGTCTGTGTTGCGTCGGTTCCATCGCCCTACTCTGCAGCTCGGTGGAGTTGTCCTTGCTCAGGCGAAGACTAGGTAGGCTTTAGGTAGGTACGCTGCCACGTTAGCATCCCTCTACAGTATGTTTTACTCGTACTTGGGTGTGGATAATCTAAATTACGTATTAATGTCCAGTTACTCGGATTTGTATACCAGATTGGACTCGGAGTGAAGCCAGCTGGTTGGAGATTCGTTGAGACACAAACGTACGAGTAATAAGCAGTTAATGCTAGGGGCCATATCGCCATATGTACTCGTACTCGTACTTGTACTTGTATGTATACTTACCGAACTTTTGGTAATGGATGATGTGCTGCGGGCTTATCTTGATTCGAAAATTTTGGTAAATTTCCTTGCAGCAATGCTAGCCGTAATGTTATCAGAATCATTATCTGCAAACAGCAATATTATGTAGAGTAGGTAGGTAGGTAGGTCTCGGTACGTAATTACATAATTATTACAGGTAGGCATACGATGTATACACTGTAGTAACTGGCCGACGGATGAGGTAAATTCTATAGTTATGTAGGAAGGGATAGGGTAGTGGTAGGGGTTTTGCCAACGCTGCGCTGCCTCCAGCTGCGTTGCCAAACCAACAAAATCACATCACGCCAGCGCCCAGGCCTTTTACTTTTACTGTAGGAGGCGTTGGTAGGGGTAATTAGTGTTTAGTACTGCAGGGTGGTGTAACTTACCACAAAACTCAGTATGAACATTCTCTTACAGAATAACGCCGACTCTTCGTTGCATTTCCATTCGATTATAGCTCTACGAGTGTGGAGAAAAATGAAAAATTAGGTATTGGAAATTTTCTACCAAAGGATTACATTAGGTAGGTAATTATTAGGTACGAATGTTTACCTTCGGGCGGGTATGGTTTGTTGTAAACGACAGACTCACCTCTTTATGCTGGACCAAGAGTTGTAAGCGTCGTACAGCAGATTCACGATCAACACGGTCATTCCTGTTTCTTTGGCCAACAGGCTGGCGCCGGCAAAAGCGCAACTGATGAAAATTCGACGATTGCAACGCCATTTATAACTGCAACGTACAAGCAGCGCCAATTCAAGGATAATTCTTAATTCACGTATTTGTCGACAGTCGACGCGACGTGGATATAGCATTGCATATTGTGACACGGCACGCAAATAGGCAATCTAGACACTTACTCGTGATATGTGAGAAAAGAAAGGATGAAGAAGAAACACGCCAGCACGTCTGCTCTACCAACGACACCAGCCACCTGCAATAAGTCGCGGTATGTGAACAAGTACCTACGTAGCTAATAGCTATAGCTACAGGTCTAGGTCTAGGTCTAGGTCTAGGTAATAGGTATATGTATAGAATATAGAACTATATAGAATTATGGTAGCTGGTAGTCGTATTCGTATGTCGTAGGACTGCCAGTTGGCAAGTACGAGTAGGTAGTTACCGCTTCGGTGTGGATAGGATGAGACGCGAACATGGCGCCGGCCAAGGCGGCAAACTGTATTTGCAGGCCGGCGATAACGAAGGCGATTCTGGTGAACAGACCGCTGCACAGCGCGTGCAACACGACGTTGGCGAAATGAAACCAAAACGGATGCGGTCCGAATAACCAATTATTGAATCTGCAACGCAAAATTTACCTAAGTTAGGTAGGGGTATAGGTAAGCGAAGATGCGGGCTTGGTGTGCGATAGCGATTATTTTTATTCTTACCTAAAAGTGAATACGGTCAGAGGTCTGTAGGATTTATGGCTGTTAACGTCGCTCATCGGAGTGCCCCAAAAATCGTTTTTACACATTTGCGAAAAGGACGTGGCACCGACGACGTCCGGATTCAAGCTGATGGCCGGAATGTCGTCGTGAACGAAGTCGCCGTTCAACGAATTCAAATAACAACATACCGATATCGTTATTACGATCGCATATAAAAACAGCACGGACGATTTACTCGTCGTCGACGTTGACGCAATATTCTTGTAACTGTGATGATGATGATGATGATGGTGATGATGGTGATGGTGATGGTGTTGCAACAGCATGTACGATTTCATTATTTTCATTTTTGCCGCTGTCACCGCCACACTTTGTACTGTTTGGGAAACGAGAAATAGCGCATTACACTCGTATGTAGGTACCTATCTATCTACCTACTACCTAGGTATTCGTTTACTTACATAATGTACGTGGTGGTAGTACGATAGTACGAAAACGAATATGCTGTATGCATCTAGATCTACGTGTCGTACCTAATCAAGTACCTACCTACTTAGTAAGTGTAGCTGTAGGTGTAGGTAGTAGTTCTAGTTACATATTGGTACCTACTACCTGCATCATGCATATGTAGGTACGTGAAGGCGACTGTAGACTCTACTCTACTCTACTCTACTCTACTCGTACTCGTACTCGTACTCGTACTCGGACGTCGTTTGTTGTTTAGACAAAACGAAACTTACGTTCCTACGGTCGAGCTGATAAGATTTTTCTCGGCCGATGCGATGGTTGTAGGTGTTGCCTGCGAAAGTGGCACGCGTACGCGTACGCGTTCACGTTATGACGAAGAAAAAAATGCGGCTGCTTCAATTGCAAGTTGAAAGAGGTAACACGGGACACGGGTGTACTGACGTCGACGTCATTTCCACATTGTTTTTCGTTGTTGCGTTTACACTATGCTCGACGAAGGACTCCATCGACTGGTAACTGGCAACTGGCATTCGTATTCAGATACGTAGCTGACTATCTATCTGTATCTCTATTATTATGCGAATCGATGCACGACTGATCACGGTGTTATTCATCACGACCGCGTGCGAAACTCGGCACCAATGGCACCACCACCACCAGCACCACCAGCAGCAGCACCACTTCTACATAGGTAATGCTGACGCATCTCGTACACACGAGTGAAAAAGTAAGTGGTACGCATAGATGTAGCGGTCGATGCGACAAATAGTATGTATGTAGGTACTTATAGATCGCGGTGTTACACCCTTCAGTTGGCTCGAAACCGAAGGCGAAACAGATAAGCACACGTTAGTGGGGATGAGCACGAGCCGGAGCCGATGATGAGAATGATGATGATGACGATGATGACTGCTAATCTGCTTCGTACATTAGATATAGCCTACGCAGTACGTAGGAATCGTATCGTATAGGTACTATACACATAAAGCATGGAATGGCAATCGCAAGTGAAATATCAAGTACTCAGTACTGGCGTAGGTACTGCGCGAACATTGAAAAATGAAAGTCACCAAGCCGATGAACTACGTCTTTACGATTGAGACGGCGATCGTATAGGAGAACGTGCGAAGTTGTGGGCTAAAAGTACCGCACAAATATATACATAATTCGCAGGTCGTCCATTGATGCGAATCTAACGACTTCTCGCTCGGTTTACAAATCCAAAAGAACGGTCGAATCGCGAGAGAAAAAGAAAATAACAAACGAAATAAGAACGTACGATGTCACTTTTCAAAAACGAAAACAAAAAAAAAAACAACTTTCGATCGAAGCACATCTAAAAGGCTAAACTAACCCCATTTCCTATTTCATTTCAAACGTTCCAAGTTCGAACCGCACCCGCTCGAGCGCCTTCTCGCTCCTCACTCATTAGTTTCCTCCTACTGCGTTCAATTTCACAGCGGCGACGCTTTCTTCGCCACCCTCAAACCAAAAATGTTACATTAGTGCGGCGACGCGACACAACGTCTCGCCGCACCGTTTCCCTGCAACGCTGCCTTCCTTCGCATGTACGTAGTAGGTAGGTACTAGGTAGGTAGGTCTAGGTACGTAGTACGTACGTACCTACGAACACGTAAAGAATTTTCAAATCGTAACGTCACGCAATGTCACGCCGTGCCGCGCCGTAACCGTAAAAAACGCATGTCGGCGCAAACGTGACAACGAAAACCCCGCTGTGGGGGTAGTACCGAAAATTTCCGCACGAAAAATAAGTTGCCAGTCCAGTCAGACTACGATTATCGAGTTTTTCTTGCGGATTCGCGCTCAGAGCGCACTTTTTGTCCGATTTTCTAGAAGGTAGTACCTACCTATTTAGAGATGAAAAATTCATTTCCGGGGTCGGTTTGCTCGTAGGTCGATATATGCGCCAATTTTTAGCCAAGTTTTTTTCGATGCAAAAAATCGTGATTGGTGTCTAATTTGACCAATTTGAGGTTGCTGAATTCAAAATTTGAGGCCGGACTCGGAACCGGCGACCTCGAGTTAGTCATAAACCACATTTAACCTCGTCAAAATCGCCGGACTAAGTAAGTATATTGTAAGATACATAGATCTATAATTTTAATAAACTGGATCGGCAGCTCGTGAAGCAAAAATTTGAAGAATCCTCGTTTCTGATTGGTTAAAAATCTAACGGGTGAAGCCTGCCTCTTTTTGGAAAATACGTCATAAAAGCGTTATACTTATGATTTTGGCAAAAAATTTAGCTGAAACACCTTTAATACACTCTAGTATTTCTATTTTGGGCATTCATTTCACTCTTTAATCTAACGTTAACCTAAAAGCTCCAAGAAAAGACTTCACCCGTTAACAAGTTTAGGCCACACCTTTTCTGCTTCACATGTTCCCGTACATTTTAGACACGAGCTGCCGATCCAGTTTAATAATTGAGATCTATGGTACGATACGTGATCACCGAACAGCATCGCGCAGGTCTCTGGCTATGTAGCTCTCATCTGCCGATGACACATTTCATTTTTCGAAACAACGCAGCCGTAATTTATACTTGATAACAGCGTTCTCATTGCCTATCGGTATCGAAATTATACTTACTTTAGTATAAGTAAATACCTATATAAGTTTTTTCGGCAAAATGAAGCGCGCACACTAGAAATTGCAATAAAAGAAACTTCTTTTTGCGTCCTTTATTGTCTCGGCTTTGGAAAGATTTTTACGTGGTTGCACGTACGTCTAAGAAATGTCGTCGGGCAAACTCGAATACAAGTAGGTAGGTAGGTACGATAGGGCGTGTTCGCTATATTTAATAGTGCCGAGACCGGTAGAAAAAGGGTAGAAGAACGGCGCGGAGATGGGCGTCGGATTCGAATTCAACGTTTCACGCGAGCCCAGTCGAAATCGTTTTTGTAAAAATCGTGCGAGGCTGAGGTAGGAGTGGTTTGCGCCTCGATGATAGAGCGTTTGTTGGCGGGCAGGTATAATTTACGTTGATTTTGTAGCCATCTGAGTTGGCTCGCTCGATTTGTGAATATGGACGCGTCGGCGGTGGCGGCGGCGGCGGCCGCCGCTTGCGGATGAGACAGTGACAACGGCGGCATGTCGTCGTCGATGAGAGAAATCTGCGGACGATAGCGCACGGTGGTTTCGGACGCGGATATCGGCGATATGGGCGTGGTGAGAAGCGGCGCTCTGGTTGTGCTCATGGGCGACTCGGCCAGCATATCCTTGGCCACGTTTTGCGGCGGCGCCATCGTGGTGGAACGCGTCGCCGCGAAGCCGACGGCCGCGGCCGCCGTCGGACCGAAATCTGGTCGAGCTGTCGTCGTGCTCGGTCTCGGCGTAATCAGCGTGCCCAGCTTGGCCGATCTGCGTAGTTGAAGCTGCGTGCCGCATTTTCCCGACGGAAAGTGTATCATCAATTCTTTTTTGCATTTTCTGAAACAGTGATCGGCGACTGCGGATTGGCCGGCTAACGCCGATCGGCAACGTTCGTGTTGACATAGTGACTCTGTATTGGCGCGTCCTCCATTCGCCGTTCGGCGATTCGAGTCCGACTCGACGGCGTCCGAAACGCCGACGCCGCCGCCGCCGCCGCTTGTCCCGGCGTTCACGTTTGCGGAGCCGGGAACGACGCGACTGTGTACGGCGGCGGCGGCGACGCCCAGTTTGGCTGGTCCGCTTCCGTTGCCGACGCAGGCGTTCGGACCGGTGGACGTGCTGGCGAACTGGCAACGCGTATTCCATTGGCGAATCGTGTTGCCGGACGAGTCGTTTCCTTCGTTGTAGCAGCTGGTGTTATCCCATCGACACGGATCGTCTTTCGCGTTGTTAGGATAGCACTCGGTCGTCGTGTGGATGTAGTCGCTGGCTTTCAGCGGCGTAGACAGCGTCGGAGGACACGGCGGACACGGCGGACACTGAGGTGCGCAAGGTGGCGGCGGTGGCAACGCCTGACACGGAAGCGAGCGCGACATGGCGCCATTGCTGAGCGGCGCTGTCGGACCGCCGGCGCTGCCGCCCGTCGCAACTCCTCCGGCACGCGCTTGGCGCGTCGGTCGCGTCGACGGACAATTGATGCAGCTGGTAGAAGGAGCGATGGCCACCGCCGGCTGTTGTTGCGGCTGCTGCTGTTGCGGCTGCTGCTGCTGCTGCTGTAACGGCTGCGGTTGCGCCGCCATGTGAACGCGTCGCGCTTGACAGCAAAATCTAGACGCGCGCAAACGTTTCTCCATCAACTCCTGCCGACAAAGGTCGGACGTAGTTTTGGGCAACGCGAACGCGTTGTTGCACGTCATTCCGTATACGTCTGCCGTCGCGTCCGCCAAGCGACTTGGCCGCGGATGCGTTGGCGTTGCGCCCGCGCCACGTCCCAACAGTTTTTTCGCTGCGCCGCAAATGCGCGACAGCGTCGTCTTGCGCTTCCATTTATTCATGCGCGTCGTCCACCTTTCGTCGTCGTTACTTTCCATACTAGCTAATCGGCGCCTCGAAACGCCATCATAAAACAAAATACCTAGTAAACTCGCGTAATTCCGCTCGCTTCTTCTTCTTCTCCTCCTCCGCTCCACCATCCTAGTCTTCTTCTACCGTCTACCCGCTTTTTCTCCGTTCGCGCCCGCCATAAATGTAGGTACGAGTATGTAACTACTAGTATGTAAGTACCTATACCAGATACTTATACCACAATACCTTTCTGTGTAGCATGTACCTTCGCTAACAATACAGTACCTAGCTGAACACAAACAGTATGTACGAGAGACGCAGACGACGCGACGGTAATTTCTGAAATTTTATTTTCAAACAATCTACTAACAATATTACGCAAAATAGGTAGGTACGTATAATGAAATTAAAATGACCTAATGCAAACATTTTAGCCAACTACAATAGGTATACGTAGTATTTATCAAGTACCTACCTAGCTAGGTATGTAGAAGATAGAAAAATATCTACCTAGGTACTTACGGTGGCTACTATAGGTATGTACTAGCTAAATGGCGTTAAACGCGTACCGAAAATACGTAAGGTACCCAATTACGGGCAACTGGCCATTTGCCATTTAGGCAGGCGTCCTATATATTTCAACACTAAGTAGAAGAGATAGACTACGAGTATATTCGGTGAAGGACAATTCGTAATATTCGCACACCGACAGGCGACAAACAAATTTTTAAATATTCGACTCGACTCGAGAAAAACGTTTAAAACAACCGCGACTGAATGAGAGCAGAAAACTTGAAAATTAGGTAGGTAGTAGGTACATAACGTTCTACATGCGCGGGTACCTCTACCTACCTACCTACCAGAGTCCTGCGCGGTGTAGTTGAATTAGACGGATATTCGCACGAGTATTCGCATAGGTAATCCAACTGTCGAATAAGTAGGTAGGTACCTAGTTGGTTTTTTTTGACGAGCGCAACCAACGACTACCAACTACAACTAACTGCAGTAGGCCGATTGGTTTACTCCGTTAACTAGTTATTTCAATCATTCGTACGAGTATATGGTAGGTATCCGCTCAATCAATTTTCATTCTTATCCACTGCAGCAGGCAACTTGGAATTTGTTCACGCGTTGCTACATGCATTTCCCATCAATTCGTGGAGGGCGTCAAAAGTAGAATATTTTATACCTAGGTTGTTTTTCAAAATACGAAGCTTTTTAAACGTAGGTATTGACAAATTTTTCAAAACTATCGAATTATCAGTCGAAAATTTCAAAACTTTCTTTCGCAAACTTGACGAATTTTTCGAAATAGACTGGCTTTTTCAAACAATTTCAAAATGCGCCAACATTTTTGAATTTTTAAAGGTTATAAATTTTATAAAATTATTCAATTTTTAAATTTCTTCATTGCCTATTTTACCTATAATAAATTCAAACTTTTTTTCAAATTTTCAGATTTAAAAAGAAAATTCAGATAGTTATTTCGTCAACCAACTACAGTTAACTACTAACTAAGTAACTAGTAACTACACCATGTAGGACTCTGGTAACTACTACCTGTGACTTGGTACATGTGGGTATTCGGATCGATTATTTTATGAGTAAAACGACGCGACGCGACGCAAAGATACATATTAAGTAGGAAAATTACAAATTACGTTAGGTATTGTCTCACGTGTCCTCTAGTAGCTCTAGTTACCTCCAATTACAAAAATTCAAAAAAATTGCATTTTTCTCGCCTATCTATAAATCCAAGTGAGTAGGTAACTAATAGGTATGTAGTATGTACCTAGATGGAACATTCCGAATGTGGTTACCTACCCTACTTATAGGTACGTACGACGTACGAGTAGCCGCTGGTGTACCATACGCACTACATAGCTACATACACATAGATACATATAACCTATGCTATATACGAGAAAAATCCACGCTCCGAATTACTTACGTACAAATACAAATAGGTACGAAATGTACGGTTATATAGCACTTAACAACAAATTTTTCACGAAGGTAAAAAAAATGCTTATGTTGTACAAACACAGCCATCGATACAAAATTAAAAACGAATCTTAGCGGTAAAAAAAAATACATAGGTACGTACGTAAAAGTACCTAACGAATAATAAATAAATAAATAAAAAATAACAACAAACAAACACAAAAGTAAAAACGAGTAAAAAATAATCACACCACGACGCGACGGACAGTTTTCAATTTTACCCATACCAACATCAATAGAGGTAGTAAAATACGATACCTACCTAATTATTTGCACTTTCTCTCTACGTATACCTCTCTCTCGTTCCCGTTCATTCGATAATCCGCAAAAGCGATATTTCCTCAGACAGGATAGGTAGTTAATAGGTAATACATAGGTACATACACAAAAGTAGATAAACAATATGAAAAATGTCTGAATTCTACGAGTAGTCTAACCCTGAAAAGTTACTCGATATTTTGACGGCGGTAGGTACGTTTTATTATTAAATCGTGTCAACGGATACGTATTTTGTTTCGCACGAGTAGGTATAGCTCGTCTGCAATCTCAAAATATTGACAAGCAGCCAGGAGGCCAATCGACAAAGTAATTTTGTGTCGTGCTCGTGGTGTTATAAATTTTTGTAGGTACCACAAGCTTACATACGTATTACGTACGTATTCAACAACAGCGATAGATTTTAGGTAGGTACTAGGTAGTAGTTACGTAACGTAAAGTATTAAAAAATTAATTTTAGACGACCGCGTTTAAGTATAAATAAAATGAAAACTCGTTACACGTACAATTATAAGTATAAATACACGAATGAATGAATGAATGAATGAATGAATAAATAAATAAATAAATAAATGCATTCGCAATATCGTTAAAGAGCAACGTACCGCACCGCGAGAACGCGACTAGTCAAGGCAACAACCTAATACCACCCACGTCCTTCGTTACAGACTATCGAACGGCTACCAAGCGCCAATCACGAAGGTAGGTAGGGGGGTGGGTGGGTACCTAACCTACCCCAATAATCAGGTTAGGTTCTCAATTCAGTCGCTTGGCAGTTAATATACCACTGGACAGTGGACACTGTAATCGTGTTCGGCCTGGCCATTGAAGTAGGTATAGGTATAGGGTATAGGTAGCCGATCCGTCTCAACACGAAGCGACCAAAAAAATTGACGTAGAAAATAAAACACAATAACTTACGAGAAGTAGGTATAGCTTAGCTACATATAACAGAATAACGCAGAAAAAAAAAGGAAACAAAAACAAAAACAAAACAAAACAAAACGAAAGAAAAAACGCGCAAACACGAAGTACTAAAATAGGCACCGCTGCGAAATATCCGCGAATAAAATTAACTATAATGGAATTGTAAAATAATTTCGATGTCGCGTGCGTATTCGATTTTGAAAAAACTAAAAACGCTTCACGCAGTTGCCGCGAATGAAATTTTTAGGCCGTTCAAAAAGTCTCCAAAAATGTTTACAAAAAACCGTTACCTATTTTCTAAAACCACCGAACGTCGTTTTAAGAGCATACTTACGCTTATTTGTACTTGCTAGAAAGATAGGTACCTAAAGATAAATTTGTTCTTGAAAATTTCCTTATTCACAGCTCGTATACTTAAAACAGTATTTCGGTAAATCAGTAAATAAGTAGGCAGGTAGGTAGGTAGGCAGGCAGGCAGACAGACATTTTTTTCCCCACACGAATATCTAATAAAACACCTGTACTTGTACCTGGCAACGCCGCCCTCATTTTCAAAATCCAATTTTTTTTTTGTGTCCTAATAATTATTTATTTAAACAGTTACCTACGTAGGTAGGCATTTTATTCGTCCATTTTGTCAAAAAAAAAAAAAAAAAAAAAAAAAAAAACGACCCTTAATACCAAAGAAAAACCCTCCTACCCCCCT
>FIZV01008721.1:0-12409 GCA_900050545.1 Trionymus perrisii | reverse complement strand
GAAAATCAAAAATTTTCTTGAATTAGAAATTAAAAAATTCAATTTTTTATAATAATTTTTGAAATTTTTTGGAGTAAATAGGAATTTTATTATTATTATTTGTTATTTTTTTTTTGAAGAACATGTTTTTTATTTTTTGCCTCAATTTTATTGAAAAAAATTTCCCAACTTTTTCGAGTCGAAATTTTTCCGTTTCTTGAAAGTAAGAAAATTTTTCAGTTTTTCTGAAATAAGAAATATTTATACATACTCGTATTTTCTATATAAAAAATTTCTCCGTACTTTTGGAGTGGAAAGTAACAATTTTTTGAACAAAAATTTAAGATTTGATTAATTTTTCCGTAATATTTTTTTTCATTTTTTTGCAGCACAAAGTTTTTTTGGCATGAAAAAATTCTAAACTGTTTTGGAATGAAAAAATTGTACTTTGACGAAAAAAATCTTAATTTTTTATTTCAATTTTTTTTTCGGAATAAAAATTGCAAATTTTTTCCTCTTTTTTGGAGAAATAATCTCTGTGTTTTGAGAAATAAATCTTCTATTTTTGATGAAAAAATCCTTCATTTTGTTTTTTTTTGGAGAGTAGCCCATTATTTGGAGAAAGGTCAAAAAAATCAACTTTTGTACATAGGAAATCTTTTTTTTTTTTGAGAGAGAGAAAAAAGTAGGTACCAAATGATATTGTTTTTAGAAATTAATTAATTTTTTGCTTAGTTTTTTCCAAAAAAAAGTAGGTATTTTAATTTTTTTGTATCAAAAAAAGTGAAGGTCCTAATTTTTATGTGTAAAAAAATATTCTCTTTTTTGGAGTAGGACAGTCTTACATTTAACATTTAAAAAAATTTTACCCACCACACCTCTTCGGGAAAAAGTGAGTACGAAAATACTAGGTATTTATTAATAGTACGTTTTTGTTGGTTTGGTTTTAATACAGGTATTGAATCCTTCTGCATATCTCTCACAATCAAAGCTACAAAATCAAAACTTTTTGACTACTCAGAATATCGTTACACTGCCAACGCAACATAACTACATTCATGGAAACGCTAGCAAAAAGTTGGAGAAAAGGAGTTTCGAATCTCACGTCCTACTGTCGGCCAATACCATATATTTGAAAAAATTATTATTTATTAATGATCGGAAAAAAGCGAAACATAAATTTTCAAGTAATAATCAGATGCCTAAAAAATTTCAAAAAATTCCTCACAATGATGATCAGCCTAACAAAGTGGATTCAAAACGTGCGAAATTTCATCATAAAAGAACTGCGAGAACGTTGATGAAGAATTATTGGAATTATCCAAAAATAAAGGAGAACATAAACATGGAAGAATCGTTTTCCAATAAAGAGAGTTTCAATTCTACAAACGATACAGTCGATGTTTCGCAACAATCTGCCTATACTAACGACTGTCTTCATCCTGAGTATTTAGTATACACCTGGGTATTGTCGTTAATCGCTTTGGCTACTACTTTAAAATTATATTTCTTGATAAAAACATTATTGGCAGTCAGCATGGTCGCCATTTATACCCTTTTTATATTGGTATTTTATCCGGAAGTTTTTACCAACACGCATTCTCATAGGTAATACATGCTGTACTTGTCAAATGTCAACCCACGGGTATGAAAATTTGACGTTAATTAAATTGCATACTCTTTGCCTGGAATTTCAGTATGGAAGTTCCTATGTCGTCGCAAATGTTGCTTCTGCTGTATGCGTTCTTGATCCTAGTCGCGTATCATGCTCGTTTAGTGGAAGTAACTTCGAGATTGGACTTTTTATGGAAAAGAGACGCTGAGAGAGAATTAGCCGAGATGAAAGAAACTAGAAAAAACAATAGACAACTTTTACGTAATATTTTACCTGATCACGTCGCTCATCATTTTCTAGCTCAAGATCGACATGCCGATGTAAGATTTGGAAAAGTTGTTCCAAAATGAATCTGGCTAGGTGAGCAGATTTATGATTGATCATTTTATTTTTCTAGGAATTATATTCCCAATCTCGAGACAATGTTGGTGTAATGTTCGCAAGTATTCCAAATTTTACCGAATTTTATTCGGAGGATGTAAATAAAGGAGTGGAATGTATCAGACTGCTCAACGAAATTATTGGTAATGGTCGTTTTGTTTTATCTAATGCGAGAAATTGTGGCTTGCAAATCAATCGATTTTTTTGATTTCCAGTCGATTTCGATGAATTATTAGAAGAACCTAGATTCGGTTCAATTGAAAAAATAAAAACTGTGGGAGCTTCGTATATGGCTGCTTCAGGATTAAATCCTACTCATAAAGTAAATTCGTGAAGCGGTTGAAGCTCTATTTACGTTTAAATTGATTTAAAAATGTACTTATTAAATTTTTTTTTAGCCTGGTGAAGACGAATACGGTCATATTTGCGCATTGGTGGATTTCGCTATAGCAATGAAATCATGCCTTGAAGAGGTGAATAAACATTCTTTCAACAATTTTCATTTGCGAGTAGGTACGTAAAAATTTTTTCAATTGGTTGAAATTTTTTTACAAAGAATATTACGTATTATAAATTGAACACTTGTATTATTTAGGTATTAGTAGCGGTGCTCTAGTTGGAGGAGTGATTGGAGCACGTAAACCAGTATTTGATGTTTGGGGTAATACGGTAAATGAAGCATCGAGAATGGATTCGACGGGAACGATGGATCGCATTCAAGTTCCTAAAGATACTGCCAAAGTGAATTTTTGAAATAAATTTTTCAATTGAAAAGTACTTTACTAATGTAGCAATTTTTTGGTAGATACTTTCAAGGAGAGGTTACAACGTCGAATATCGTGGTTTAGTGGCTGTGAAAGGTAAAGGTGAAATGGAAACGTATTTTGTTAACGGTAGAGATGGTGCACCTACTGGATTTGTTAGGCAACCTAGTCAACACAACAGTCTAGCAGCAGTGGTGTTTGGAATGGTTCAATCGAGGAAACGACATCAAACTGTAAAGAGACATAGTAATAGTGAGTAAAAGCGCTTTTCTAACATTTTGAGGTGTGTTCGTGACTTTGAGCTGGTTATTTAAAGAAACTAAACCGGAAAGTCACGAACGAATCTCTTTGCTTTAATGCTTATTGGTTTATTTTGCTAAAAAAAACATCGGTTTGTGGTGTGGAAAGTGATGTAGGTATGAAATGGAGTATTAGGTATTCTAACATTTAGACTTTAGATCACTATTTAAATTGGTAGTACTGTAACACGGTATTATGATGAGTTTTTTTTTCGTTTTTGTGAAGAATTTTTAGATATTTTGTGTACGATGCTATTTCTACTCGAATATACCTATATCTACATACAGGGTGTTCATTTATATCGGATACCCCTTAACACATTTTTGTATGGAGAATTTAGATTGGCAACATTGGATACATAAGTCACTTAAGTATCCAATGTTGCCAATCTAAATTCTCCGTACAAAAATGTGTTAAGGGGTACCCGATATAAATGAACACCCTGTAAGTACCTAATTACCTACTAACCCATATTCGACAACCTAGAAGTAGAACGGGTGCTCGAGCTATGCTGTAAATTTCAAAAATGAAATGAACCCTAAACCACCTCAAAAATGCAAAAATGCAAAAATTCAATACACACTTCCTATTAAAATCTCCGTTTTTAAAATTTAAAAAAAAAATGGAAAAGAACTTTTTAATTTTTCTGGAATAAAAAATTTCTCAATTTTTTTGAAATAAAAAAAATAGTAGGTAAGTAACTAAATAAATTTTCAATTTTTTCTAAGAAAATCTTATTGTTTTGATTCAATTTTTATGAAAAATAAGTTTTAATTTTTTTGAAGAAAAATCTCAGTTTTTTGGGAGCAAACCCCCATATTTTTTTTTGAGTAAAAAATTTTAAATTTTCTACGAATCGAACATCTTTCAATTTTTTCAGAGAAAAATACCTATTTATCTGAATTATTTTGGAGGAAATCTCTTTATTTAAATTTTTTCGAGCAAAAATTCCAATATAGTTATGTTTGTAAAAGAAATCTTGTTCAGGTATTTTTTTTGTCAGTTTTCTTAAAGAACTTTTTAAATTTACAGTACGTAAATATTAAAAAAATCGTATTTTTTTTTTGAAGTTTTTTATTTTTAATTTATTATTTTTTTTAAGGAAAATTATTTCTTAATTCTTTTAATAATTTTGAGTTTTATTTAGAGAATATTTCTCAATTTTTTGGGGTAAAAATTCTCAATTTTGAAGAGAGAATTTTTTCTGTTTTTCTGGAGAACAAATTTTTTAGTGTATTGGAGTATAAATACTTCTCAGTTCTTAATTTCGAAGAAAAATATATTGATTTTTTGGAGAAAAAAAACTTCAATTTTTTGTAAAAAATGTTTCTACTTTTGTCATATTTTATTGTTTTAGAGGAAAACATATCCTTGTTTTTTCAATACTTTTTTCTAATTCTTTGAGAAAGAAAATTTTTCAATATTTTGGAAACTTTCTCTTCTCTTGGAAAAAATTTCAATTTCTTTCTGATAAAAAATCTGCTTAATTTTTTTGGTGTTCAAAATTTTTTAATTTTATTGAATAAAAACTTCTCAATTTTTTTCGTATAAAAATTCCTCGTTTGTTAAAAAAAAATATACCGGAAAAAATTTATCAATTTTTCAGAGCAAAATTTTTTTGTCAATTTTTTAGAAGAGGAATTTTTTAAATTGCTTTGAATAAAAAATCCTCAATTTTCAGAGTTGAGAATTTTTTAATTTTTTTGAAGGAAAATGGTCTCCTAATTTTTTGGATAATTTTGCAATTTATTTAGAGACGATTTTGGAGGGGTGGGGGGTGAAAACTTGCAATTTTCAAGTTTTTTAAATTTCTCAATTTTCCTAAAGATTTTTTTTCAATTTTTGTTGGCCGAATAGAAAATTTTTTAATTTTTTGTGAGAAAAAATCTCCACTTCTTGTGAGAAGTACTTTTAATTTTTTTCCAATTTGTTTTTAGCTATTACGTTTTTAAAGGGCACCCTCTTGATTTTTTTGAAGAGTTTTTCAATTTTTTGGAGTAAAAACATCTCGATATTCTTCGAATAAAAAATCTTCAATTTTTTATGAATAATTTTTCAATTTAAAAAAAAAATCAGTATTATATCAAATAAAAAACTATTCGTTTTTTTTTAGAGATATATTTAGTATCTACATCTACGTATACCTTTTGAGAAATCTTTTATTTTTAGAAAAATAAATTCCTTTTTTTGTGGCGGAAAATCTCGTATTTTTTTATGAAAAAAATTCTCTTTTGTAAAAAAAAAATCCTAATTTTTTCTGAGCTGGTAAAATTACTTTTTAAAATTCTGGGAGGGGGGGGGTTGAATCATTCTCACGTACGTTAAAAAATTTCAGCACACATCTCCTGGGGAAAAAATCGAGCTATACCCTAGAAAATTCTAAGTTACTATCCCTAAATAGGTACCTGCTTTCATCAAAATCCTACTTTTTTGTTTTAATTTGCAGAAGATGGTCATGCAAGTGGTCTAAGTCGTGCCAAATCTCACCACGTTCATTCTCGCAGTCAATATATTTCGGATACAAATCCAAATCCTCGTTTAGTCAGTTTCAGCAGTTTCCGTTTATCCAATCGTTCATTCGGTAATCCACTTAGAAGAAGTATGGTAAAAGGAGGACGCCATAGATCTACGACTCACCAAAGAACTCAAGCCAGATCTTACTCAAATATCCATCAATTAACCGTAGATACCGCCAGTGCTCGTTCTATGAGTAGCAGTAATGGACTGATCAGAAGTGCTTCCTATTTGCAGCATTCCGCTCCGCACACTCCTCTTACCAGCGAAGCGATGCATTCTAGCTCTACGACTATTTTACAAAATGAAAGTAATAACCATATTTCTATCCAAGGTAATAATTCCAATTCCATGGTACGAAATTGTCGATCAGCTTCTCCTAACATTGAAGCTGGTGGATTATCCCCGGCTACTCCGACCAACTTGTCATTTTCTATTTCTAATTTCAATTCTTCTACCGTTCATTTAGATCAATTATCGCAGATTTCGAGATGATAAAATGAAAAGAAAAAAATATACTACTTCTCCAAATTCCAAAAGGGACCAATTTGGTGTAGGCTTAGGAATAAAAATAAAATGATTTGAGCCTAGTTTTATCTATTTATTTTCTAACGGTCTCTATTTTATCATCGCTTTCGCGATATATAAATTCTGCCTCCCCCACTCGATCGTCATATTTAAAATAAGGCTGTTTTTAATCCGTATTTAGTGCTTTTATTTCCATTTGAATCGTGATAATTTCTGTTATGTAGTAGTATAACTTCGAACCTATTCAAACATATTATTCTCCAACCATTTAGATAGGTACTACCTACATATGTACTTTATTTCATCTAGATAATTTATTAATTCAATGTAAAGAAATATTGAAAATTTCCCGTTTTTCATTATGTCGAAATGTCGATGTCTGTACCTAATTTGTTAGGTATTACTACCTATTATTATTATTATTATTATTTATTTTTTTTACCACGACATTGTACTTCAGTTTTTACGATATCTAATTATTTTTAAATTAATCATTAATTAGTGTGATTTCTACGACTTTCCTTTTGTACATTAAATGGATTTCTTGTATGAATTTAAAATAAAAGCTCCTAATTCGTTTTGGATTAGGTTTTATATAAAACGTGATTGTACTTAACGTTGTTTTTTTTTTTGGTGCAACCAAAACGATGCTTGATTAAATGATTAACTTATGACGCATTAGCTTTACGAATAATAATTCTAAACTCGTGTTGAAAAAATAAGCGTAAAAATCATTAGGAATTTTATTTTGAAATGTTTTCCTAGAAAATAAATATAGTAACATTATACACAATGATCGTAGAAAAAAAAAACTGCGCAAGAAGTACTCGACGGGGTAACTTAATCAAAATATTTACACACGTACACTTACACAAACATAGAATAGAAACAAAAATAAAAAATGAAAATGAAAAAAAAAAACAATCATGACAGCGAAAAATTAATATTTAAAATAAAATCGTGTTTTACAAGATCTATACTAAATGTATACAAAAGTCAAATGCAATCAGATGTCAAAACTCAATTGCGAGAGAGAAGTAAATGCAAATTCAAGCCAAACTTTAACCCACATTTGAGGCATCTCGAATAAAAAAAAAAAACACTATATACACGTGGTGAACAACATACAAGGATAAATAGAAATGTCGTTTATAATTCCATACATATACATAGTAAGTAGGCATACACACGTAAATTCTTTGGTCACTTAAGTATCATTTGTTACAAACTACACATATCGAAATAGGTTAGGTAGGTGCATGCTCTATGCTGGAGAATTATAAACACCCATGAACAAAATCGTTTGACCAACATTATCGTAGAGGAAATACAAAAACGGATGATTACAATTGAATACTATTGGTTCTAAAGGTCTAGATGAGCGGAAAGTAAACATGGCTGTAGATGCAGCAGCTGTTGTGCCATGTTCGTCTATAGATACTTTGGCTTTATGTACGACGTCATTGAAAGATACATCATTGCCTCCGGTTAAGGCGCTCAAATTAGAACCATTTTTAAAGAGATCGCCTACGCCCATTGCTTCTAAAATCTGTTGAAGTAAACAAGAAAAGTATACGTTAGGTATTTTAGAGACACCTTCGTTTTTCCTAATAGAGTTCGACGCGTAGAGGTACATCGTTTCAGCGTTAGATAAAAAATATATTAAATTTACTTACAGGAACTAAACCATCTAATTTATGTTCGACCGTGAATTTGGGAACTCCTAATTCTACCGGACGCTCTACCATGTAATTAGGTTCGACAATTTCTGAGATCATTTCGGGAGTTAACTTTTTCAGCAAAAATTCGATACCATTTTGTTCGACAAAAGGTGGTAGTAAAATAAACATCGAGATATCTTCTCCTTTATATGGAAGCTGCACGGCGTGTATGCCAAATTTTTCCGAAATCACTGTAAACATTATAAAATAATTTTAGTTTGATTATCCGAAGCCATAAAAATACTCCACAAGGTGAGTGAGTTCAGGTAAGTACTTCGTTACACCTACAGTATTTGAAGTTTCCTTTTTGCTTCATCATTTGCACAAAAGTTATTTTCGAAGGTGAAATATAGAAGTTTTCTTTTTTCGTGTTTTCTGGTAAAAATTTTGACTGCCATAAGCCTTTAAAGTACATCGCATTAACCTGTAACACGAAGAAGAAAAACAATGATAACATTTAAATAAAAAAAAGTAAAGAATGAATAAGTAGATACCTATCTTTGAAAATACATATTAAGTAAAATGCATTGTTTTCACTAGAAGTGTAAAAGTTTGTGGGTGTTTAGGTATTATTGTAACCTAAACACTATTATGTTTAGTGAAGTGGCATAGAGTAAACAAAATGTAGGTCTCGGTTAAACTGATAAAAGGTTGACGAATAGGTATAGGCACCCAAGTTACCCACTTTCACAAAAAATAATACTATACCTACATAACTTACGTAGCACTATCGTAGCACGAATGTAAAGATAATGCACGTACGAAGGCATCAATTACACACACGCGCGATGTAAGTATTCCACGCTCACTTTTTTTCAAGTGACAAAAGTCACCTATGTTTATTTTTCATTCAAGATGCTGGTATTCAAACAATCCACGAGGAATTTTTTGCGAGGGCCAGTGAAGTAAATAGTGCTAATTGCTAAAGAATTTATGCAATGAAAATCGGTAGGTATTTTATATTTTTGGCATGATCTATTCTGTATCAAGTCGGAAGAATTACTGAATTCAATTAACACTCAGACCTCAGTCAGACACTTCTCTATAGGTACATAGATGATCATTTGACTTGAGTGTGAAAAAACTGTAGCACTGTTACCAATTTTCAGCCAATCGCATTCATTAATTTATGATAAGGAGACGGAGCAATCGGGTTAAAGAATCCCTGGGTTTGTTTGTCTACGCTCTCAAGTCGAATCGACAGGTAAACGTAATGGACTTGAGGGTGGGAAAAAAAAACAAAGTAATTAGCTCTGTTACCACTTTAGAGAGAGCGAATCTCATTCGTTTATCATAAGGAGATGAACCAATCGGGTTCAAGAATCTCTGGGTTTGTATGTCTACACCAACTCTACACTCTCAAGTAGTGGTGCAAAGTTATCGATATTTGGTTATATCGATATTTTCGATATATCGAAAATGCTATATCGATATATATCGTTATATCGAAAAAAAATTTTTTTTTTTCAAGACAGAAAATCCCATCTACGTAGAAAGTAAAAAACTTGAAAAAATGCATCTAAAAAACCAATGTAAGAAGAAAAACTAAATTACTGCTTGAATTTGATTGAAGAATCGCTATTTGGGTCTACCGTTGGTCTACATGATTGTACTTACCGCTTTGATTTCGAGCCATAATATTATTTATATCGACTCAACTGTAACAACTTTAACTCAAAATTAAGTAAAAAGAAAATAAATCTCAGCGATATCAAAATCTGAAGTTCTGAATGTGATCACTGAAGTGAATCGGCGGGAATTTAAAAATTTTTATCACTACTTTTGGTTTGAAGGGCTCGTTCTGCAGCAAAATTAATTTTTTTTTAAATTTCGATATATCGAAATACCATCGATAACTTCGCACCACTACTCTCAAGTTGAATCGACTAAACTGAAGTACAGTAAAGACCCAAAACCAAGTCGACGAAAGTAACACTAATTTCTATGTTATAAACGGTCAATTACGGGAAAATGAAATGAAATAGCCAATACTTTAAAATATGCACATTATGTAACCTTACCAAAATTAATTTAGTATCGTCGTTAACATCGTTATCACCCAAAAGGTCATTGATCTGATATTTAGTTTGGTTGGAAACGAATTCGTTGATGATTTGTTTGGAAGAATAGGGATCAAATTTGAAATTCAAAGCTTCCAGTTCTTCTTTGAACAACATTTTCATGCATTCCCTGACTGGTAAGTCCTCTTGATAGAAAAACTTATTGACATTGTTGAACTCGTAATTGGCTGAAGCGTTCAAAGCACGCATTTTTTCAAATCCAGCTTCCAACGTGTACATTCTGAGTACTTCTAGTTTATCCTGAAAGTAGAAAAAAAACGGAATGTTAGACTTTCTGAAATCTTCGCATAGCTGGGTAATTAAATCATACAAACGATGATTTCACTTACCATTTCATGCGGTATACGCAACGCTGTCTTGATATTTCTTTCTGTTTCTCCATCAGAAATGAACAAAGCTAGCAGTAACGCTTGATACACGCTGTGAGGTGAAAAGAACATATTCGATCCAGGTTTCGATCTTTTAAAGACATTTTTCATGAATTCCAAGCTGAACTGTAATCGACTTTGCGTTAAACCGGGTAATAAATCTTTGGGCGATAAAAGTGTTGATTTATTGAAATGGAAACATTTGGATATTTCGTCGAGATCTTCATCTTGCGATGAAAGTTGCACGACAACACACAGTAAAACTGAAAAACAAACCCACTTCATAATCTGTAAAAAAAAAAAAAAAAACACACCATAATTTGTAATGCTTACTTGAATAGGTAGGTCTAGGTAGTAGGTAAGGTACATATAGGGTGTTCAATAATATCGAGTACCCCTGCCGAGAATTTTTGTGTTTGGAATTAGGTTGGCAGCATTGAATACGCAAACAAACATCAACAAACTATGATAACACGAGAGGAAAACGTTTTTGGTCAGAAATTTCAATAAATTAATGCTGCCAACCTAATTCTAAACACAAAAATTCGCGGCAGGGGTACTCGATATTATTGAACACCCTGTATGTATCTATAATAAAGATATTAGATTAAGTAGGTATCTAATCTACTCATTAATATCAGCTTTGAAATAGGCACCTAAGTACCTATAACTATTGCAGAAAAATAATTGACGCAAATTTTTTCAATAAATAGGTACAAAATTTATAAAATTTGTTCATCTAGTACCTCTACCTACTACCTATACACAGATTCGTAAATTTTCAAGGATAGAAGAATAACACTATTTTTTGGAACTTGTTAAGCAAACTGGTTTCTAGTTAGTCACTTCATCGTTTCACCGTTCATCACATAACTTATTTCAACGTGTTTCTCTCTGTCTCTCTCCCTCTCTCTGTGTGGTTCAAATTACATGAATCAACCTATCCGTTAATAAAAGCGCGTCGAATTCATAATTGATCATTATGCAATACCGTATAATACACACTAATTTCCATATGTATACTGACGACGTTAGAAATACAAATGTAAAAGAAAGGTGTTTAAGAAGTTAAATACCTATCTAATGATTTAGTTTTTCACCAAATCGTATTCAAGTGCTAATAGTTAAAATAAATAGCGTTTAGGAACGAAAAACACGAATCCACACCTATCTATGACTAAATAATTTTCAAAGAGAAATTTCCAACTAAACTAGTATAGACTATAGGAGTGGGTGCCAACTTGAGATTATCTACATAAGTGAATATTTTTTTGTCTGTACCGAGGTTTAACTTAATTTAATTTGTGTAGTCAGCGTCTTGCTGACAGTCGCAGAGGGTGAGACATTGCTTCTGTGCAATTACATTGTTAAAAGAAATTTTATAATTGAATCCAATCTATGTACCTAGTCTATAAAGGAAAACATGCTCTGGGCGCCATTTTTTAAGACTTCGCTTTTTCAATGATCCAATTCTTTTTCCTTGGAAGTCTCCTATTTCCGTTTCTAATCCTAAGGCCGTTTTTGAAAAAATTTTCAAACAAAAGTTGTGGATTGAAATTCCAAAAGTAATTTTGGTTATTACGAAAATTTTGATTGGATGCTTTCTTCCCCTATAATTTTGCATGATACATAATAAAGTTATGAAATTTCTGGGAAGGACGAGTCGAGAAGGTAAAAGGGTAATTGGGACCCATCTTGTTTTGTAACTTTTTAGTAGTCATACACCATCAAAGATATCCCCTCACTTCAGGACGCGATACATAAGTATATGCTGAGGTGGATTTCTCCCAATCTCAATTTTTGAGAGGGAAATGGATAAAAAAAGATCCAACCCTTCTGTAATATGGTTCAACCTTACTGCTTTCCACCGAAATATTGGTCACACGGCCATACTGGTACCACATTCTGGAAGGTTACCTAGGAAAAATTTTCCAAGAATGGTGTGGCATGGCATATTTCTTCAAACTACCTTAATTTTCATACAGATACAAATATACAAAATTGGACTAGGTAGAAGTTTGGGGTCCGATCAAAATTTTTTTAATAACCAAAATTATTACTAGGATTTCAATCTACAATTTTCAGGGCTGTCTAGCTAGTCATTAGCCATTAGCCATTAGCCGTTAGCTAATCAAATTTTAGGGTTTTAGGATTAGCT
>FIZV01008714.1:0-12227 GCA_900050545.1 Trionymus perrisii | reverse complement strand
AAATTTTCAAAAATTATCAAATTTCCCAAAATTGTTGAATTTTCTAAAATTATCTAATTCACAAAAATTAGTGATTTTTCAAAAATTGCAGAATTTTCAAAAATCATTACCTTTTTGAAAATTATTGAATTTTAAAAAATGGCAAAACTTTCCAAAATTGTCAATTTTTTTTAAATTGTCAAATTTTCCAAAATTGTCAAATTTTCCAAAATTGTCAAATTTTCCAAAATTGTCAAATTTTCCAAAATTGTTAAATTTTCCAAAAGTGTCAAATTTTCCAAAATTGATAAATTTAAAAATTTTTAATGATCCAATAATTTTCCGAAATTTTTTTCTTCTCAATTTCGAATTTTTAAATTTTTTAAACGTTCAAATTTTTAAGTTTTTCTAAAAATTTCTGTTCATAAATTATAATTATCTAAAATTAATCACATGCGAAAATTCAACCGATGGAGCATGAAAGCCTGAATCAACGCGCAAAATCTTTTTAAGATCTTGCAGAATTTTTGAACCCTTTTTACAAGGTTTCAAATTTTCATTTTTTTATTACCACTTCATAAAAATCTAATTTTTTAAAAATTTGGAGGGAAGTCGAACTTCCATGACTTCCCTATCAAATAAGCCACAACAAAATACATCGTTTAAAGGAATTATTTATGAACCAAAAAAAAATAAAAAATTGAAAATTATTTAGGTAGGTTTTAAAAACTTGAATTTTAACAATGCTTTTTGGATTTTTTTTTTTTAAATTAAACAGTGCAAAGAAATACGAGTACATCTCACAAAGTTGTGAAGCAAAGGCCCTCTTGCAATAATGGGATAGCTCATAGTTTGTTAAAATTATGACTGTGTTATTTATATGTAAAACATGTAGTAGGGATAAACCTCTCTTGGTAATTAAAAAAATGTACGAATTCGCTTGTGAACGAGCCCAGTTTGGAAAACTATACATTTCGATTGGTGCGCAATTTAGGAGATAAGTTTTTTGGTAAATCGTCACGAGTTTATATTTTGATAGGGTTACTCGAAGCGAGAAAAACTTTTAATGATATTTCATGGCGAATACGGTATAGAGCCTGTGCCTGTGAGACTTAAGATTGTAAACGTATAAACGTAAGCGCACCCTTATCGTTGGATCATTAGTCGTAACATTTTGGAAAAAGATTAATGGAAATGGTTTGAAAAGTATAGAACAGAGGTTCGATTGGCTGATGGAGAAAAAAAGACAAATTAATTGTCAAAATTTCAAACGCATAAGTCAATATACTTGATATACCTACTGAATCGCTCGATTTCTACTCGTTCTTAATAAAGAATTGACCTTTAAAAACTGAACTTTTGGTGATTTAAAATTTTACTAAAATTGGATAGGTAATTAAAAAAATTTAAAAATTCAAAATTTGGAAAATTCATAAAATTTGATGAAAATTGAAATTTTTGTAATTTTTAAAATGTTAATAAATTTCTATACATGGATCATTTTTGTAACTTTTGACAAAGTTTTACATATTTAATTCTTTTTTAATTTTATAAAATTTTGTGAGAAATCAAAATTGAGCAATATTTAAATTTTACTGAATTTTTAAAATCAGATCAACTTTGAAAATTCAGCTAAATTTTCAAAAAAAAAATTACCTAAGGGACAGTTTTTATGATAATTTTTCGTGCAAAATGATGAGAGGTAGGTATTAGATACCTATCTATCTACTCGCATATTACATTGAAAACAAATTTCATACCCAATAATATCAATGGCATCAGAGTACGAATGGAAAGATTAACACTCAAGAGCCGTCATCCTGGCAAAGAAAGGGTAAACGCGAATTTTTTTCTACGCTTTTTGGAATAAAATACAAACCGATGTCAGGATGTTTATCACTATCGCTACTTGCTGACACATCCTTTTATATTTTTCCTTTTATGGAGATATCATCGAATACTATTAATATATTGTTAGGTTATTTTCACCCCTTTTTTTCTCACCATTTACGTATAAAGGTACATGCGTATTTTTCAAACTGTCTCATACCCACATAAATGTTTGGTAGGACTTAAATGTATACATGGCGAGACTTTAAATGTGTTTTTTTCCCTATCTAGATAGATAAGTACGCGAAAGCATTAAATTATTGATTAGAAAGGCGTTTTATAAGGTTTGAAAGGCGAACGCAAGAACTGCAGGAGATATCGACGCGATGCGGTGTATAGTTTTTGAAAAAACATAATAATCGAGGGGTATAGTTCGAAAATTCTTACCTATATGTTTGGCAAGAAAGTTGAACTTATTCGCTCAAGTTGTCGGTTAGTTTTTTTTTTTCAACGACCACCTGTGATCGTATTAAGGGGAAAAATGGAATTTATTTTTTCCCTCTCGTTTACTCCGGGCCTCGTTTATTGAATAAATTTATATCCTACTGGTTTCTTATTTTCCCCCAAAAAATTCAGCTTATATCGAGGTAAGTATGGTTTCAAATTGAATTCCATCTGATATTCCCAAGTGAAAGGTAATTAGCGAGGTATTAGGTATTGTGTGGGTTTGAAAAACTGCGGGTTCTGGTTTACGAGCTGTGGGTGTTATTGAATTATACATATATTTTCATCTTTTGAAAATTAACGAGTCTGCGAAGAAAATGTTCTATACGGTGCTGGGGTATTTACGATTTATTAATTTAAATTTTGCCAACATGCTGTGTTCGTTTGCAGCGATATTTACAGTTGCAATTATTTCATATTCTCTTTTGAGCACGGTTTCTCGATTGAAATTTACGTGAACGATTCGCTCGTATTATCGTGCGAATTGATAAAACTTTGAACGAATTATTCGCGATGTTTTGAAAAATTAATTTAAAAAAAAGTTTTTAATGATTCATATTTGCACTTTGAACGAAGTGAATCGCGTGCGAAGTGAATCGTTCGCAAACTTTTTGGTATGTTGATTTGCGGTGGATAGAATTTTCAACGTAGACCGTTCGTGAACGAAATAAATCATGTTGAAAATAAATCATTCGCGAACTTTTTCGAATCTTCGTTTCCTAATTGTTGATTTTGGTAATTCATTCATTCAAGAAAAAAATACTGGACGTTCGCGGCTGATTTAAGTGAATCTATTGCGACCAAATGAATCATAATGAAGTGAATCGTTCGAAAACATTTTTACATGATCATAAAATATTTCTTCTTTTCAAAGTTTGATTTCTCAAAATTTGAGCTCTGCACCAAAACACAAATTTTGACTTTCTTGACTGATTTGGCTGAATCGTTCACGAACCAATGAATCGCATTCAAATGAATCTTTCGCAAACTTTTGGCTCATTATTTTTTTTCAAAGTTCATTTTTTCAAAAATCATCCCAAAAATAAATTTTGATTTTCATGATTGATTTAGCCGAATCGTTCGCGAACGAATGAATTACATTCAAATGAATCATTCGCAAACTTTTGGGTCATTATTTTATTTATTTTTTTCAAAGTTCATTTTTTCAAAAATCACCCCAAAAATAAATTTTGATGTTCATAAATTTAGCTGAATCGTTCGCGAACGAATGAATCATATTTGAATAAATCGTTCGCAAACGTTATAGATATTATTTTTTTGTTTTAAAATTTCAATTTTTCAAAATTCATCTAATCCAACACATAAATTTTGAAATTCGTGAATGATATGACTGAATCGTTCGCGAACGAATTAATCATAGGTATTCGAATGAATCGTTCTCAAACGTTTTTGCATACATTTTTTTCTTTTGAATTTTCAAAATTCACTTCGAAAAATTATTTTTGACATTTGTGACTGATTTGACTGAATCATTCGGGACAGAATGAATCATATTCAAGTGAATCGTTCGAAATATCACAACCTTTTTGACATATTATTTGTTTCGAAGTTGATTTTTTTAAAACTTACACTTTTTATCAAAAAAATGAAAATTTTCACGTTCCTAACTGATTTAATCGAATCGTTCGCTGAGGGATGAATTATATTTAAATGAATCGATCGTATACTTTTTAGCATATTATAGGTTTCATTTTTCAAAATTCTCTGCAAAAAATTAATTTTGATGTTCGCGACTGATTTTACCGAATCGTTCGCTCACGAACGAATCATACGACTGTAAATAAATAATTCGAAATTTTTGTTGACACATTCGTTGGATTTTCATTGCTCTTTTTGAAGCACAGCTATTAACTTCTATTAACGTTCGCAACTGATTCGATCGAACGGTTTGTGAACGAGTAAATTACAGTTTAAATTAATCATTCTTGGGCTTATCGGCTTAAGTATAGATTTTCAAAAAGTTGATTTGTTGATGTTCGTTTCATGATTTCATTCCATCGCTTACGACTTTCGTTCAGGTCATTCACGAACGAAAGATTCAATTTACGATCAATTTCATGTAATTTCATCATACATACATTACGAAGGTAATTTCCACTCTTAACTTTTTCAGTTCTTCAAGAAGTTGAATCGCTATTTTATTCGCAAGAAGAGAGTTGAACAATACATTGTATTGCTAAAATTTTCATTTTTTTAGACCTCTCTCCCTCCTCTACTGAAACATTCACAAGAAAGTGTCCAATCTTGATGCTTAAAAAAAGAAAAAAGAAAAAAAATGGGTAGATACCTAAATCAATTTCCCAACTGCTGAACATACCGACATGAATTTCTTATTGATAGCGAATGTGCTTCTATGGTGAGTGAATTTGGTCCACGATGTGTTTTTTCCATCACGAATTTTGTATTGCTGTTTCCATTACGATATAGGTACGTCTACGGTCAAAGTCTTGTTATAATTTAGTCGCACTATCGTCGCCATATATCTCTTTTGTCAAGTCTGCGAAAGCTGTTTTGGATCACTCTTCGTTTAAATTAATGAATGGGAGTATTTGTACATGCCGAGCTTGCGGTTTCCACTACATCAACTTTTCAATTTCCGTACGAACCATTGACGAGAGTGGAAAAATGTCGTAGAAATATCTCCCCACCACTGGTATTCGCGTCAGTTTATCATATTCCATCTTCATTAAAGTGTTACCTACCTCGGTATATGTACTTACCATTCTATGGTAGTACTGTGTTCGTTAATGCAAAACAAGGTATCGCATTATACAAATTGACTTACGATATCGCGATCGCTAAACACACACACAACAGGTTAAATGGAAATTGAATGTCAAATTTAGTTGAGGTGGAGTGAATTCGTTCGAACCTACGACTCCAAAAAAAATCAGAATTTACCTACGTGATCTGTAGCTTTTTTTGGTCCATTTAAATTAACTCTGGAATTTTTAATTAGGTATATTGAGAATTTAAAGTAACCAAGTAATTTACCTATTACCTACCTAGTACCTACCTATCTGTTCATCTTGAAATGGAAAATTAATTAAATTTTTCATTCACGTATTAAAAACCGTTCTCCAAGATATAACTAATTTTTTAATAAGCAAATTAATATAAAGTACGATTATGCTTTAATTAATAATTTTTACCCAAACGAAAAAGGAACGTCAGTAATAAAATTTTCGAGAATAAAAAGTTTTTATAACGTTTTTCATTCGAATTCAAACATAACGGAAAACTTGAACCCGTACCGTAGTTTTAAGCAAAAATCAAAAAAACTTTTTGCTTATTTGACAGAAAAACATTCAATTTGTAGTTTTCCATTTTCCCAAGCAACAGTTGGTTCCGGGTTGTGTGTTTTTTACAGCGATTTTCATTACTTTTGGCGGCTGCTTCAACGATAAACGAAAATTCAGAGCAAATAATTCAACTTTAAAGCGATTTTATAAATCGAGTGAGTTTACGAATCGTCTTTATCGATTCCTCGTTGATGTGTAAGTGTCAGACTTAGATACCTGGCTTTGTGTATACGAATATGCGTATCGATTTAATTTTTATTTTTTATTCATAGAGTAGGGCATTGTAGGGTTTGATATGAACGAATTCATTTTTTAAAAATATGCTTAAATATGCTCAAAAAAATGGGGAAATATGCATTGTTTTTCCCGAAAATATTCTCTTGACACGTTTCACTCAGACAAGAATTCTCAGAAAGGAAATATCTATTTGAAAAATTTTCGTTGAAAAAAAAATCAAAAATCCTGCAAGAAATTAGGATTTAAATTATTTGAGAAAAATTGAAAAGTAATTTCAAAAATTATTTGAAAAATATTCTTTGATCAAAAAATTCTCTTTGAAAGGAATTGGTTGAAAGTTGGTATTTCAAAAATTTTACTAAAAAAAAAAATTCTAAAACCTTTTCGATAAAAAAAAAAAAAAAAAAAAAAAAAAAAGGGGAAAACATTAAAAATATATTTTAAAAAAAAAAAAAAAATTTTAAAACCTTTTCGAAAAAAAAAAAAAAAAAAAAAAATGCAGAGGGAAAATTGCTAAGTATACATTTACAAAAACTAAAGTATAAAAATATTTATTGGAAAAATTTTTTTTATAAAAAACTTTTTTTGAGGGAACTTTAAAATTCTTTACAAATTTATTTTTAACAAAAAGTGGTCATGGAATAGTGTTTCAACAAACACTGTAATTTTTTTTTAGGGTGTGTAAATCCGCTAAAAGGAAATATTTAAAAAAATGTAAAAAAATATCAAACAATATTTCTTATAACAATAAAAATTTTGAAAATAATTCAAAAATTATTTCAAAAAATGTTTGAGGGAAATTATTCAAAAAAATTTTCAACTGATGTCAAAAATTTTCGTAGAAAATCAAAAATTCAGTAAGAAAACTATAAAATATATTTTGAGAAAAGAATTCTTTGAAAATTAAAAAATACTCATATATTTTATAAATGCTTTCAAAAAAGTTTTTTTTTTTTTTTGGAAAAAACTCAAAAATTATTTCAAAAATTTTTTAAAAAATCTTCTAAAAAATCAAAAATGCCCCCCAAAAAAATCCTTTGAAAAGAATTTTGACAAGGGAACCTTGCTGGTTCGTCAATTCTGTTCGAGCTGAAATTTAGATCACCAAAAAAGCATGTCGCCCAAACATCAGAACCAAAATTTCGAGCTGTCGAAATTGATTTTTCGATTTTTGGAGAATTTTTGAAAATGGATAAAACAGGGTAGTGGTAAATCAATTTTTTACAAAAATTGTAAATTTTGAGATGAAACTCTGAAAATTGATTTATATGCTAAAGTCTACCTCTCGAGTCGACTTCGGCCATTTTCGAAATGATCTGGAGCCTCTAAAAAATTTGATTTTTCTCCAGCGCACTGGAATTGTTCCAGACAGCCTTTTAATCAACTTTGACAGCTAAAAATTTATTCCTAGAGTTAGTGTGATATAATGAGTTGATTTGCACAGTTGAACTCAAAATCTGAAGCGATGTGTTGGCACCAGCTTTCTCGTAAATCTTGAAAAACTTTTGTTGGAGACTTCAGTAGATTGCTTCAAAAATATTCGCAGTCGACTATACGGGGGTCGACTTTAGTACACAAATCGTTTTTCAGAATTTCACCTCAATATTTACAATTTTTGTAAATTGATTTAGGTACCAATGGGCAATTTTTGCCATTTTCAAAAATTCGTCAAAAATCGAAAAATAATCTGTGGCAGGTCAAAATTTTGGCTCTGAGGTGTAGGTGACATACTCTTTCAGTTAGCAAAATTTTAGCTCAATTGGAGCTGACGAGTTGCCAATTGGTTCCCTTGTGAGAAAAATTCAAAAATTTTAATTGTTCGAAAATTTTTGATGCACAAATTTTTTGAAAGCTATAGGTACTTATTTCTGGTTGGTAGGATTAAAAAGAATTTCGTGAAAAGGAATTGTCATTTTAAATATTTTTGTAAAAAAATTCAAAAATCTTGTCAAAAAGTTTTCTTGAAAAAAAATCTGAGAAAAATACTTTCAAAAATTGTCAAGAATTATTTTTTGGTAAGAGTAAGTACTAAAAATTTTCTTTAATAAAAGTTTACTAAAAATAAGTAATTTGAAATTTTTTGAATAAAGTTTTGAAATTCCTTCGTATTATAAAATAAGAAAAAAATATTTGGAAAGAAATTTCAAGGTGGAAAATATTTTAGAAATTTTATAGAAAAAAATCAGAAGTCTTGTTACAAAACATTACTTTTTTTGAAAAAATTTGAATTTTTTTTATTACTCATTATCATTTTGAAAAAATAAACTTTTTAAAATTCAAAAAATTGTTGTAAAATATTTTTAAAAGCTTTTTCTGAAAAAAAAAAAATCTTTCATAAAATGTTTGAAGAATACATGTACTTAGCTACTTACCTATTTTTGGTACAAAGGATTCTCTTGGAAAGAGCTTTGCGAAAAGGAAAATCAGATGTAGAAAGATGGAGGTTTGGGGGAGATCAGTTTGGAAATTGAATTTTCTTTGGAAAACTCAACAAGGTACTAAACATCTTAAAGAGAATAAAATGAGTAATTTTAATTTTACGAAAATATCCAGTAATAAAAAAAGCGTCGAAAAAAACTTCCAACAAACACTTGTATTAGAAACTTTCCACTCTTTGGTAGAAAATAATTACTCCGGAAGGTTGAACCGGAGCGAAACTTGCTTTTTACACATTTTAAGACGTACAATATTAAACGTTTCGATTCTTATTCAAAAAGATGATGCTCGCATAAAGAGTAATAACAACGTTTTATTGCAGTTTCACTAAGACAAACGAGTACAAATCATTTTAAATGGACCAGCTCCCCTATTTTTCGCTGCAATAAAAATAATATTCTGTAATTTGTAAAACAATGCGACTTACTATTTCCAGTACGCTATTTTTTTTCGCATGCATCGACTATTCGAAAAACGGTTTAATGGAAAAGAACTCCGGATCGACGTCGATTAATTGTCGGTTAATTTTTTTTCTTCGTATAATTAAGCCGGCATTGTTACGAAGGGGTGTTCTTTTTAGACTTTTATGATGCGATAATGTTCTCGTTTTATGCTCAACTTATTTTTTTTGTGCCCTTCGAAGGGTGAAAAGTTGATAATTTGACTTGTTGAAGACGAAAAGAAATACTAGTAATATTATTTAATTGGATTACCTAACATTTCATCGACTAACCAAATTGATTTTTTTTTTGTTGAAATTTTTGTTAATAGAGAGCTGGACATGCAAGACCAACCGGATCCGGATTATATTAAAATGTTCGTCGGGCAAATTCCGCGAACAATGGACGAAGAAGAATTAAAAGCCATGTTTTCAGAATACGGTCGAGTACATCAAATAAACGTTCTTCGAGATAAGCACACCGGCCAAAGTAAAGGTAAGAGAGAAAGACATTATACGATTTCGTGCTGTTAAGATTTATAAGACGTTTGTCAGAATTTCGCAAACTCTCCGTTACTCTTAATACAAAACTAATAATGACAGAAACGCGAAACGCTATGCTGCCGACAAGTTAAAATCAATGAAACATGAAATACACTCGAAAAACTTTTGCCATCCTTGGCTCGTGATATAAAGCAGCCCGTTAAAAAGTAATTTCTAACATGATTTCTCGCCTTATATGATACTTTATTTCTCTATCTATACGAGAGTATTATAATACGAAAATGAAAACTGTTTTAAGCCCAAAGATATTTATAATAATTTTTACTTATGCGTAGGATAGCAAAAATAAATAAAAAAGCGAACTAAACTTAAGTAGCAAAAGTTTCCAACTTTTCTCGTTAATGTTCATCTTTCTCGATGAAAAAAAAAAAAAAACATACAAAAGTCAAGAGTAAAGTAGCTGCAGAAGTCAAGCAAGGTGAGATTTCGTTCGTTACTTTCGCATGTACCTATTCGAAATTAAAACCTTTCAAAAGAGCATTCTTTACAAGGATTCTTGTACCTAGAGTTAGCTCTGTACCTGGCGTTATACTGTAAATTCCCCTATCTCTGAAAGGATTTAAAATAAAGCAAATTAATTTTTTATCTCCTTTTTTTTTTACTGTTGTACAGAGCCCCCGGATAGTAAATAACGTTGTAAAATGTTTTATTTCTCTTTTATATCGACGCATACCGAGAAATTGAAATTTTACTCGCGTATAAATTCGTTAATCAGTTTAAAATGCTGGCTCTTACCGTAGCCAAAATTACGATATAACAGCACCAAATTTCAAATTAAGTTTGTTCGTAGTTTAAAATTTAAAAATTGAAAAAATATCAAAAAAAAGTATATCTCAAAATTTTGCCTGAAATAACTTCAAAAATCTCGTCAAAAATTTCAATAGAAAGCTTCTCTGATTTTTTTTCAAAAAAATAATAAAATTCTGTTAGATAGACATTTGCAGAATATTTAGAATTTTTATGATGAAAATCCAAAAAATCCTATCAAAAAATCCATATTTCTGAGAATAATTCAAAAATTTTAGGGGAAATTTTTTAAAATATTCAAGTATTTTTTTTCAATTCAATTTTTTTTTTTTATGAAAAATTCTCCTAATTTTTAAACTTTTAAACTAATTTTTGGCTTAAAAAATTCTCTTTAGAGGGAGATTTGAAGAATAAAAATATGAATTTTTGAAATGTTTGTTTAAAAAATAATCAAAAAATCCATAAAAAAAAAAAAACTGGAAAATATTTTTCTCACAAAAAATTGTATTGACTGTTTTTTTTTTTTTAAATTCTGAGATTTTTTTAATGAGTACAAAAAAATCTTTTGGACTTTATAAAAAGGGAATATTTTTAGAATGTTTATTCAAAAGATCCAAAAATTCCATAAAAAGTCGGTAAAAACATATTTAAGTAAAAATCTTCTTGAAATTTTTTTTTCTGGGAAATATTTACCTAAATACGAATTGCTTTAAAAAATTCATTTTTTTTACACAAAAATTTTATGTTGAAAAGAAATTAACTAAAAAGAAAGTGTATTTTTAAAATATTTGCAAAAATAAATTCAAAAATCCTCTTGATTTTTTAAAAATTATTTTAAAAAGTAGCTTTTGCACAAGAAATTTTCTTGCAGTGAAATTTGCGGAAAGGAAATACATTAGAAATGTTTGTACAAATAATTCAAAATTCCTCTAAAATTTAAAAAAGTAAATTTCTCTTCGATATTTTATAATTTCTTAACAAAAATGTTAGGCACAAAAAATTCTCTAATTGAAGTGCAATACATATTTTTAATTTTTTTTAGAATAAAAATCAAAAATTTTCATGAAAATTGTTTTCAAAAAATTTTTAATTTTTTTTAAGATCCTTTTAATTTTTTTTACCTGGTTACCTATCTGTTTTTTTTAAATCGATGAAAAATACATAAATATTTTTTTCTTGGAAATAAGAAATTTTTTAAAAGTTTTCGTTATAAGAAAATACAAAATTTTTATAAAAAATTGTACATATATTTAAAAAAAGGTAGGTAACTTAGATATTTCTTTCTTAAAATTGTTGATCTTTTAAAAATTGAAAATTTTACTAAGTTTGTTACACTCTCGCTTCTTGATTTTTTTTTTAAGAAAATACAAATTTCTTAAAGATTGTTGGATCTCAATAATTCCAATGTTTAAAAAAAAGAAATGTAATATTTTTCAAATTCACTAATTTTTTTTTTTTTTCAAATTGAAAGTTTTTTACAAATTTTGAATTAGGTAGCTATTCAAGTTTTTTAATTTTTAAAATTTGTGTAAATGGGAATGTTTTAAATTTCTTGCATTTTTAATAATTATATTTTATTGAAGTTTTTGAAAATTAAAAAATTAAAAAACAATACCTACCTACTTCTATAAGTTTCAAAAAAAAAAAAAATCCACAATTTTTCAAAGATTTAAAATTTTGAAATGTGCAAATTTTTAAAAATTTATTCGTTCCTATTAACTTTTTTTTTTTTTTTGAAATAAAATTGTTTTAAAAATTGCAAATTGAAAAAAAAGTAAATATTTGGAAAATTACTATTCCTAAAAAATTACAGATTTCATAATATTATTTAGTACCTGCTTACTTTTTTTTTAAATTTCAAATTCTTCGAAAATTCTGAATCATTTAAAATTTTTAATCTCTTATGGAGCAAAAATAAGCTATTGTGGACTGGAGAGGAAACCTTACCTGATAAAATTCTGAATAGTGTAAAACCAAGTAGGTAAAATAATTCAGAAAATTTTTCAAGGTCACTTTGAGTGCTGGAAAATCTTCAAAAATTCTGTAACACTTCCCTGGAGTATCTTTACCTACAGGCAATTCAGAAAAATCGGTTAAAAACTAGGGAAAATGATAACCCCCCCCCCCCCCCCCCCCCCCATCCGTATTATCTATAATCTCCTTTTTTT
>FIZV01008704.1:0-16392 GCA_900050545.1 Trionymus perrisii | reverse complement strand
ATTATGCTTTTCTGTTTTTTTTTTTTAAAAAAATTATATTTTCCCTGTTCCCTTCTTTTTTTTTTTTTTTTTTTTTAATAAGACATTTTATTTATAGGATTTTTTTTGTCAAAACTTTTTTTTTTTTGTTTTGTAAGGATATAAACGCTTTTTTCGCCAAAATAAAATTTTTACTTGAAGGATTTCTTATCAATTATCCCAAGAGATTTAGTCATTCCCAAAATATAAATGACACTTTTTATTTCAGTTTTTTTTGGCAATTCCTAAATTTATACAAAAAAAAATTGAAAATTGTAAAAGTCTGTTGTATTTGAAAATTAAGCCTTTGAAAATTTTTGGAAAATTTGGCCATATTTTAAAAATTTCCTAATTTAAATTTTTTCAAAATTACACCCAGTGTGTCCAGTAAGTATTCTTAATAAAACCATACAAAAAAGACTAAAATAAAATGGCAAAATTTCAGAGATTAATCAAATTTTGAATTTTTTAAAACTCTAAATTTTCAACAAATTTTTAAAAATTGTAAATATTTAACGAATTTTAAAAAATGTCCAATTTTAAATATTTGGTAAACTTTGAAAATTGAAAAATTTTGTATCTTTACTCAATTTGAAAGGTTTACTAAATTTTGTTAATTTTATCAATTTTTGAAATTATTGGAAAGTTTATAAAACTTCGATAGAAACCTGACTTTTTTCACACATGTAAACAAATTTAGTTATAGTTTATGAAGCTCCTTCTAATTTTGTTTTCAATTGATTTCTTAAAAAAATTTTAGTCATTTAATTTTGAATAAGGTTTCTAAATTTTCTAAATTTAATTTCTTCACATGGTCAGTTTTTGGCCTGTTTCTTCTTCTTTCTTTAAATTTTCAGTTGAATTTCAATTTTCAATTTTCGATTTCTTTTCTCAGTTTTTATTCATTTCAAATCAAATTTCAGCCTTTTTATTTTTCGACTTTTTTCAAATTTTTGGGTCTTTTGTTCATTTTTTATTAATTTTTCTCAGTTTTCCCCATTTTAATTTTTCCAAATTTTTCTTGTTTTTCTAATTTCTCTATATCCAATTTTTAGTCTTTATATTTTTAAATTAAATTACAATATTTTAGTGTTTTTTTTTCAATACCTACCCAAATTTTCGAGTTTTCTGACTTTTTAAACAATTTTTTTCAATAGCTATAGATTTTTTGATTTTTTCAGGTTTTTTTCAATTTTAAGTAGATAATTCATATTTTTTTTAGAAAATTTTCAATTTTTCTCAATTTTTCGAATTTTATTTATTTTTACATAATTATTTATTTTTTCAATTTTTAGTCATTCTAAATTTAATTTCAGTGTTTTAATTTTTTTTTTAATTTGGATTTTTCAGTTACCAAAATTACAAGTCTTTTTTCTACTTAACTTTTTTTAATTTTGCAATTTTTGATGAATTTTCCGCTTTTCTCAATTTTTATAATTTTAATTTTTCTATTCGGTCAGTTTTTTCCTTTCAGTTAACACCTTTTTAAATTTGGATTTCACCAATGTCCAAATTCTTGAGTGTTCTCATTTTCCCCCAAATTTTCAGTCATTTTAATTTTGAATAATTTTTCATTTTTTCCAATAATTGTTGCAATTTCAATTTTTTGACATAATTATAATTTATATGGTTAGTTTTTTTTTTGAACACGGTTTTTTTACTACTTGAATGAAAATTTTTCTTACAGTGCGTTTCTGTCGTAAAAATTAGTGTTCTAAGATAATTTTTAGACCCAAAAAAAATAAAATAAAATAGAGCTCAATCATACACGGTACGTAAACGTACCAATAGGTACATTTTTTATTTGAAAATTAGTTTGGTTGGTAATTTTTATCTAATTTTGTTGAAAACGCCATCTTCTACAATCCTATCGGTGATACTTGGACTGCGTTGAAAATCGAACCAAACGCGTGAAAAATTTTAATTACCTTTAGGTTTAATTAGCTGAGAAAAATGTTAGCTATGTGGAGATCTCCGGTACAGGTATGGGTACCTAGAAAGAGCGATCTTTTTAAATGGTTCGATTTTATATGCCATAACGTTGATTAGGTATCGGACACGGTTTCCTCCATACGCATGGGTAAAGGTATAGAGAGCTAGGTGCTAGGCAAAGGTACGCACAGGTACAGACACATATGAGTGGGTAGGGTACCTGTACAGTGTGCACATATTCGGCACATGAGAAGTATTTACCATTAGTGTATATTGCGTATACGCATCGGCAACGTGCTCGGTGTTGCATTCGTGATACGCGGTCGTGTGAACCGTTATATAGGAATTTTATTGGTAAATGGTGGAAGCAGTTTATGGAATTAGCCGAGGCACTGGGTGACGCGACGAGCGAAGGGGATCGCATCTCTATGGTATTAAAACATAGACGCGCGGTTTTTAATGATAAGCTGCTATATAAGATGGAACCTTAATTATTATTGATTTCACCGCGATCAAAGATTATGGTCGGGATAAGAAGACTGCGAGCTGCGAGCATCGCCTAGTCACCGTGCACTGGGTGTGTGCTTGTGCGTGTTCGTTAGTTAAACAGTCGAAAAAAATTATACGACGTGAAGCGTATACCTATTGACTTTCGAAAAGAAAGAAAATCTCTCTCTGCATGTGAGGATGAGCTCAAGTTCATTAGCCTTTCTACCTCTTGTACTATCTTTCCTCGGTGCTGTACGTAAGTAATTAATCGACGCAGGAATTGATTTTTAAAGCGAATAGCGAACTGTTACACTTGGCGAATGAGGGATTAAAAGCTGAAAAAATAATTACCAAATGGTAATTAAAGTTGAACGCGGTAGCGTACAGCTGAGTAAATTGAAATCGCGATGTGCAACCGTGTAATTAACTTTCTCAATAGTCAGGTGCTCTGGTCGTGGCCAGGTTCACCGAGTCGCGTTTGAAATCACTCAAATTCCATAACGTTTTCTCGAGTATGTGGTAGACGAGGAATAGAGATCAGCGAGTATGGAAAATGCTGACTGTGGTTGAAACAAAATGCTCGAGAAATTCGTCGGTTCCACCGTAATTTTATTTAACCATTGTGTACGAAGCTGATAGCAGATTCCGTGACAATGGAGACTGCAGAGTATACTTGGTGCGCAGCACATCGTACTGCATCAGTTCAAGCTTTTTCTGTATTAATAAAATATCCTAACGTGTAAAAATCGAACAATGACCATATCGACGACATGCTTGGTCAGATTTATACAAAAGCCAACCTGGATTACTGAATGAATACGCGTTTTCTTTTCTCTTTGAGAGTTTTTTTTTCTCTTATGGTTTTCTCTTCCTTCTTGCATAGATTTTTGGTCTCCTCTGTACATGTCTTGTCAGTTTTTAATGTATGTTTGGAAAAATAAAATTGAAATATAAGCCAAGTTTGCCACATTGTCGAGCTTCGATAAACCTTGTCGGATTTGTAAATCAAATGTAAAACCGGGCAGTGTCAACATTTCACAAAATTTTGAACCACAGTTCTGCTACCATATCACAATTTTACAAAAAGTTCAACCACAGCTCAGCTACCATTTCGAAATTTTTAAAATTTCCCTACCACTTCTATTGTATCAAGAATTTCTCAGCTCCCAGGAAGTTGAAAAGTAACAAGAACCTGAACTTTTTTTTTCCTTGGGGCCCCAGTCCGGACTATCAGTTTTTGAGAAATTGACAATTTTTAGAAATTTGAAAATTTTTGAAGAATCAATAATTTTTGTGAATAGACAGGCATTGGAGAATTTCAGGCAATTCAATAATTTTTGAAAATGTGTAAAAAATTCCTCTATATTTTAAAGTAGTACATACTTCTAACATTTGAGGATTGATAGGGCTATCAATCTACCTCTGACTGGGATTTTAATTCGCTAAGGTTCAACTCCCTGAAAGTACCAATAATTAGTAGTAGAACGTGGTTGAAAATATTGCAAAATTACAAAATGGCAGCAGAGCTAAATTTCTTCAAAATTATGATATGGTAGCAGAGCAATGGTTCTTAACTAAATATGATCACTTTTACATATTATATTAAATATATGTTGCTATTGTTGCTCACTTGTGTTGAATGTGAAGTATTGTGAAAATGCGAAAAAATTTATCAACGAAGCCTTTAAAATGAATAAATAATCCAGTGTATTTTGTACCTAAAATATCAATATAATTAGCGTTTGTATCTTTTGTATAATGATAATTATACCTAGCTAATTATTTATTTCATTTTTTCTATGATCGCAGCTTACATCGATGTACCAACGAACCGTGAAACCGTATGCACTGAAGATAAAAATAGAAGCAGACGTACTCAAAGTCGTGAAAAAAGGAACTTAACCGCTGGCCATAGTTATTCCGAAGATTTGACCAAAATATTACCAACGTGGCATGAGAAAAAAACTGGTGAGAATTTCGTTTGCTACATTCAAATTTTTAGGAGAGCTTCGGGATAGCATAATGATTGGTTGATTTTTGCAGACCTTTCTCGAAGACTGATTTTAGAAGAATTTGACACAGAGTGTAAACTTAAAGATGTGACTGATTCGCAATCACGACCTCAATCGCGTCATAGCACCAGTTCGTTTTCATCTAGTAATTTGGAATCTCTGAAAGATATAGATATGTCGACGCATAAACAAGTAAATATTCTCATAGATGCGATCATTTTATCGTAGGTCGATCTGTAATGTATATAAATATGATCTAGGTTCGCGGCGATCCTGATGGCTGTGGGTTGGATTTATCAACGTTGAGGTATTCGCCGAGTTCCGAGCTTAGAATTGAACAAGTATCTGAAGATTTGCTCAATATTAAAAAAGGCTGGCTAATGAAACAAGGCAATGCGGCCGATCAGGTAAAAAATAAATCACTTTACAAGGCTACAATACAGTTTCTGAAATCCACATTTCGAGAAATCGCTCGTTATTACAATGTAGAATGTACCTGCAGGAAATCGTTCGTCGACTAATTTTTTGGATGATTTCATTTTTTCCAGGAATGGAATAAGTATTGGTTTGTTCTGAGAGGCGTTGCTTTATTGTATTATCGTGATCCAGCCGCCGAAGATCAAGGCATACTCGATGGTGTTATCGATCTTAGTGTCATGAGTGGTATTACCGAGGTCCAAGTTGCCAGAAATTATGGATTTCAAATTAAGGTAGTTTGTTTTGGATGTTTCTAACGTTAAAAAGGATACGGTCAGTGTCGACGTTATTTGAAAAGGTTGAGGTTGCATTTTTTCGAGGTTCGGTGTAAATTTTGTGGGTTGAATTTTTTCATATTTTTTTTGCGACATTGTTTTTCCAATTTTTTTCAAAAAGGCAAATTCGAAAATACTCGTATTTCATATTGCTAGAAAAAAGTGATGAGGAACAGGGGAAAAATAATTGGTCAACTACACCTAATTACTTAATTTTTTCTTACTGTTGATGATCAAAAAAAAAACTTACCTATGCGAAATTTACAGTTTTTTTTTGAAAATTGAAAAAAAAATGATAAACTTTTTTTTTTGGTTTAATTAATTTGGAAACGAATATCTAGGTACCTTGTAGATTTTTTTTCGAAAGGAATTACTGACAAAAAAAAATTTTTCAGGAAAGTTTTGAAAGCTGAAAAAAGACTTAGATTGAATTTCGAGAAGGGATTTCATGAAAAAATAGAGGGAAAAATTAAAATTTTTAAAATAAAGATTTTAATAAAATAAAAAGTGGCCAATAACATAAAAAAATCAAAATTCTTACCAAAAACATTTTCAAAAATTTTAATCAAATTTTAGGGAAAAATGTGAAAAACTCAAAAAAAGATAAGATTTTTTTTTTAGTTTTGAAGGAAATTTTTTTCAAATTGAAAGTATAAGGATGTTGATGAAATCTTTTCTATAATTTGTTCTTGATTCAATTACCCTTGATTAGGTCTAAGTACTTAAAAAATAAGTTTTTTTTTAAAAATTGGGATAGTAAGATTTAAAGAAAGTTTCAATGCTAATATTTTCAAATTGCATAAAAGAATGCTGATTTTTTTTCATTTTTATTTACGTCCATTAAAAAAATTTGAAAAATTAATTGGAAAATTTTCTCAAAAAATTTGATTGAATTTCGAGAAAATAATTAAATAAAAATATAAAAAAAAGAAGAGTCAAATGTAAAATTTTTTAATGAAGAGCTTCATAAAAAAAAATGAAAAAATGAAAAATTTTGATTGATAATTTTTTCAATAATAAATTCTACCAAATTTTAGGAAAAAAATTACTGAAAAAATTGAAATAAAATAAAAATTTCTAAAATTTTGATGGGATTTTTTCTTCTAAAAGTTTTAGCAACAATTTTTATACATTTGTTCATATTTTTTTTACTATGCATTTGGTTTGGAATTTAAATTTTTAAAAAATCATTGAATTTTTGAAAACGAATTTGGTGAAAAATTCGGTAAAATTAATACCTACCCAAGTGATAAAATTTTGTGAAAAAATGAATAAAAAATGTTTTCTCTATGATGAAAAACAAGTAAATGTTTTGATTATTATAAGCATTTTTCAAACAAATTTTCCCGATTTTTGGAAGTTTTAAAAAAATTAGTAGTAAATTTTTTTAAAATTAAAGAAAAAATATAGGTGAAATTTAAAAAAAAAAATTTTATTGCTTCAAAATTAAAGATCATTAAAAAAAATTTCGCAAAATTTTGATTTGAAGTTCCAGTTTTAAAGGAATTGGATGGAGAAATTCAAAAAGAAAAAAAATATTAAGCAGAAAAATTTTTAAATGAGGCCCTTTGAAAAAAATTGGAAAACTTTGAAAAAAAAAATATTAAATTTTCCATAAATTTCTTCATTAACGGAAAAAAATGAAAAAAATTACCTGGAATTTTTCCAAAAATTCTGTATGATTGGAAAAAATTCAACAAAAAAGTTTTTGCTGATTCTGGTATTTTTTTTTTTTTAATTTTGAGATTTTTTTTCTTACAGAACTAAAATATTCTAAAAAAAAATCAAAAAGTATGTCCTGATTCTAAAAATTGTAGAAAAACAAGTAAAAAAAAAACAAAATAATTTCTGTGCATTGAAAGAAAATTTTCAATTTGATAAAAAATTTAGAATGGAATTATCTACTAATCGAAAATTTGATTTGGAAAAATTGCAGAATTTCAAATTAGAAATCAATGATGCAATTTTTTAAAGACAATAAAACCACGATGGAGAAATTCTAAAAATCTCTAAAAATGGAGAGAAAGATTTTTGATACAAAATTTCTTCTAATAGGTGCCTATTTTTTTTTGATTTTTTTTTATTGATAAGGAAACAAATTTTAATATAAATTTTACTTACTTTAGAACTTTTTTATAAATTTGATGAAATATTTTTTTTTTTGAATTCATGTTTAATTTTTTTTCTTAATTTGAGAGAAAAAATTGATTTTGAAAAATGATTTTTTTTTTTTTTAATTCTTGATGGAATAATTTGAAAAATTGTAATTATGAAAAAATGCTTGAGTAGAATAAGGGTATATATAAGACAGGACACCTTTTTCTTTTTGTAAATGCAAAAATATTTACACTACTTAAATATTTCACCGAACTGTAACAATTTCTACACAACTTGGTTAATGCAAAAAATTACCTGAATAAATCAAATAAAAAAATTTATTTGATTTTCATAAAATTTTTTATTAGTTTCTGCCATGAGGGTTCACATGGTAGCTTCTTTACATTTTTTAAAAACTGATTTCCGCCCTTCACAGGTGAAGGGCGGTACATATTTTGATTGAAATTTTCAAAAAATATTGAGAAAAAAATCGCGTAGAAGTTCTTTAAAAATTTTCGTTTATTTTTATTTTATTTTTTTAATTGAAAAAAAGTTGATAAAATTCAAAGAGAAAATATCATGAAAAGTTTTGAAAAAATCTGTTTAGTAAAAATTTCAAAAAAATCGTAGTTATCACGTTCTAAATTGGAAAATGCATAGAACACCTTGCTTAATATGGTATCACCTCATCGAGCAAATTTTCTTATCTAAAGGTTATACAAGACGCAATAGTAAACATATTTTTGCACATTTGATCCCCACCTTGGCTAAATTCTTCAAGTAATACCGACCGATTGTGTGTACGTATACGTAATACGTATGAGTAGTTTACAAACAATTTGTATAGGTACGAATGCTAACTAGGTACTCTACGTCCACACCTTACGTAGACAAATCGACGTTCGATGTAAGAATAAAAAAAAAAAATATAACTCCATCGAAGGAAAGAAATACTCGAACAGTCTTCGTTCGGTGGCGTATGGAGTTGGAGTCTCTCATGTCTCATAAATGTACCTATGTAGTATTTAGCCTCATTGTACTCGCGTAATATGGTATTAATTCGATACACGACGATAATTTTATAGACTTGGGACGAGAGACAGTACACGTTGTCAGCGGTAACTGCTGGAATTCGCGGAAATTGGATATCAGCGATTAAGCGAGCTGCCGGAATGCAAGACGATAACAAGTACGTAGTGTATCGATCATGTACGGGTACTTATGATTTTATTCAGCATAGTATAAGGTGAATTTTTTAATGGTCGAGATTGTCCACGCGCTGCCTATCAACGTTAATGTGTATGCCTGTATGTACGATTATTATATTGGTGATGTAAAGCTGTGCAGTGTGTACCTATTCCTATAGAGTATATTATGTCGAAACTAATGTAGTGCGAAGTCGTGCGAAGGACGTATACATGTCGACTATTTACTATAGTAATTAATACACGGTCGCGTTATGATTTTTACCTTGAAATAAATTACACTCTTTAGGTGTAGGTATAATACGGTTTGTTTTACGTACGCGCATAGAATGATCCATGTATTTGATATATTTTTAGAATGGATACCGATAAAGAGTTACCACCTACTCCGAGATCGCTGTTGTTGTCATCGGACGAAGAATACCGCACCGCGTCCGAAAATGGCCGGCAAAGCAGCAGCGATTGGGGCGAAACTTTACCACCGTCGCCACCTTTGAATCGTACTCCAATTTCGAGAGTAAAGGAAAGAGCCAGGTTGGTCTAAATTGCCTCTCGGGCTCCTCAGAATGCATATTATCGAAAATTTGCTACCTTATGCGGTGATTTTTTTTATTGCAGAGGTGTGACGAGGACCAGATTATACAATAGTCGTAATTCGAAATCTTCTCCACCATCTTCAAGACGTTCAAGTACCGAAACGACAACGGTACGTCATCAGAGTATTTTAACCAGTTGCGCAGACGTTAAAAATGTTCACGAAAATAAGGTTCGATATTTCCCCCCATTTATATGGCTATCGCATCGACTCAAATCTGATACTAAAATATGATTCCTACAGAGTGAGAAATCGTCGTTAGTGAAGAAGTTAGAAAAACAAGCCATAGAATTAGAGGAAGTCAAAAGACAGCTGACAAGTGCTCTAAGACAACTCAGCAGTGCCGAAGAAGAATTATTAAGATTGAGGCAACGCCAACAAGATGTGACCGCTTTGGAAAAACAAGTCAGTAGTCTCTTTTGAAACCCACTCTTGCCTCGTTGGTTTCTTCTTAAAGTGATTTTTTTTCTACCCTTTTATTTTTCGTTTGATCAGATGGAAGATACGATGCAACTTTTGCAAAGAGCCGAAGAAACACTCAAACAACGAACCTGCGAATTAACCGAGTACGAAGCGATTAAAAAACGGTATTTTTCATACACTGCTGATTTAATTCTACAATTTGAAAGCTAATTTTATATTTTCATCGATTCTCTAGCTACATGGAAGAAAAGTCGAACTGGCAGAAGGAAATTCGAGCCACGGAATGCGAACTACACGAAACCGAAGAACGATATTCCGAACTTTGCTGCGAACTGGCCTCCAGCAGAGAACACGTCGAGCAATTACGAAACGAATTGGCCAGCGTTAGCGAACGACTAGCTCGTGGAATCGAAGAAAATGAGTCTTTGTACAGGTGAGATAGCGAAAATTGCAGATCGATGGGTCGAAGAGGAGGCAGGTGTTTGAAAGCAAAAATTTCAAAAATTATTTTGTAAAAATTTTTTCTTGAAAAAAAAAAAAACATTATTTTTAAAACAAATCGATAATATTTTATTTCATTTTTTAAATTTTTTGCATCTAGATTTCAAAAATTTTCCAAAAAATATATAATTATACATTTTTTTCTTTACAAAAAATTCTAAAATTTTATTTCATGCATCGACATTTTTTAAAAAAAAATTCTAATACATACCAATTTTTTAAATTTTATTAACAAAATTGATTTTTTGATTTTACACCTGGGCTTTTTTCCAATTTTTTACGTTTTTTTCAATTTAAAAAAATTATATGCTCATACATTTCCTATATTTTGTTCAAAATAATTACTTCATACCGCTCCATTTTTTAAATACGGGGATATTTTCTTAAAAGTTGAAAAAAAAAACCTTTTTTTAATTTTTCTACTCTTAGACAATTATTCCAATTTTTGCAACAAAAAAAATAGTTCATTGCTAGAAAAATGAATTTTTAATTGATCTGCTAGAAAAAAAATAATCTGAAAAAACTAATTTTTCATTTTTCTTTACTTCTGGGCATTTTTTTGAAAATTTTATGCGCAAGAATTTTCTATATTTTTTTTTTAACAATCAGATTTCCCATTTTTCGTCTATTTTTTTTAAATTTTTACAAGAACAAAATTTCAACAAAAAATTTATTACTGAACATTTTTAAAAACTTGAATGAATTGATTTTTCAATTTTTTTGTATTTCCACAATTTTTTTCAGTTTTAGGAAAAACAATTTCTTACCTATACATTTTTAAAAAAATTTATAGGTACTTATTTTGCATTCGTAAAATTTTTGAACATTTTTCAATACCAAATTTTTACTTTTATTAGTATTGTTGAAAAATTTGATACAAAGAAATTTTTTTACGTCTTGTACTTACAAACGAATCATTTTCGATTTTCCTCCCGTTATTTTATAGATAAAATTTTTTTTAATTGTTGCAAAAACATTTTTCAAAAAAATTATTTTATAGTCGAACAATTTTTTTTTAATTTGGTAGAAAAGCCGAATTTTTAAATTTTTATACACAATTATTTATTATTCTTTTTTAAAACTAGAACTCATTAAAAAAAAGAAAACTCATTAAAAAAAAGAAAAAAGAAAGAAACAGTTTCACAAATTTTTCAAAATTTGAAAAGAAAAATGACTTTTTAATTACATGACTTTTAAATAGATTTTTTTAATGGTTTGAAAAATTTTTTTTTGAAAAATTTCTGTGCAAATGAATAATTATTAACACCACTTCCCTGCATTTTTTTTATTGCTAGACAAATTTTTAAAAATTTGAAAAAATCAATTTTTCAATTTTTTTTGCTAGATTTTATTTTGCTATTTTTGCGAAAACAATTGATATTCAATTTTTTTATATCTCCACAAAATTTTTACTGATGCAAATTTTTCAATTTTATTGACAATTTTTTTTTCAATTTTTTCCTATTTGAACTTTTTTTTTTTAATTTTCAAAAACAAATTATTAAGAATTTTTTTCAAACATTTTTTTTTTTTTTTTTATATATAACTAGGGAGTTTAATAATTTTTCAAGTTATTTACCCCTGCACATTTTTTTCAATTTTTGCAAAAACATTCCTTTTTAAATTTCACAACAAAAATTTTTTAAATTTGATAAGTAAACAAATTTTTATAAATTTTTCCTGAAATCAACTATTTTTTATAAATTAAATACTTCATGGACTGGGACATTTTTTTGAAAACGAAAACTTGTACAAGAACATTTTTTGAAAAATATCAAACAATTTTTTGAATATTTGTACCTGAATAGGAATATTTTTTCTAATTTTATCGAAAACAAAAGAACATATAAAAAAGAATTATAATTTTTTAACAAAGTAATTTGTTTATTACTTACTTGAAAAAACGAATTATCTATTTCCAATTTTTATGATTTTTTTTTATTTACTTACTTATTCATACATGTTTTTTGAAATTCTTGCGAAAACCATTTTTTTTTTTCATTAATCATATTATTATGTAGGTACTTGAAAAACATTTTTTAAATTTTATTTTATGAGTAGAAAGTTTTTTGTAAATCTTGAAAGAAGCAAACTTTCAATGTTTTTTCCTAACAATTAAAAAAAATATGCGGACATTTTTCTTTCAATTATTTTTAGAAAAAATCTTTTTAAAAAACAAATTTTTCAATTTTGGCCCAACTAGGACTCTTTTTTGCCAATTTTTGCATAAAAATTTTTTGTTTCATTTCTAAATTTTTCTTCCAACTTTGACAAAATTTCTTTAAATTTTCACATCAAAAGCCTTTTTTCAATTTTTTTACCGGAGAATTTTTTTGTAATTTTTTTTCTTCAATTTTTGTAAATAAGAAAATTCATTAAAATTTTTCTTTAATGTTTCAAGAAATTATTGAAAAATTGAGAAGATTGCTTGAGAAGTCGTAAAAAAAGTTGAGAAATTGGAATTACATTTTTTTTTAAAACTAAGAATCCTCTTTTGAAAAAAAAAATTAAAAATGAGAATAAACTTGTACTTTAAAAAAAAGCATCTCATACGTACCATTCAAACAAGTAATTCGTATATTTCTCTATAATTTTTTTTTTATCCATTTCAGGAGACTACGCGAATTAGAAGGCAGAGGAACCGTTTTAAGTTCAATTCGCGAAACCAAAGGACGAAGTTTAGACTCACTAAGTGATCTGACCAATATCGATTTCGATATGGATTTCGCCCAGTACGATAAAGACAGGCAAGAGACAAACTAAATTTGAATTTTCCCTCATCTGTATAAAAATCAGACGTATACAATGCTATTTTTAATATTTTGTAGAATCGCCGAAGAATACGAAGAATTGAGGGCCCGTTTTGAGAAAGCCGTCCACGAAATCCGAGCCATGAAGAAAGAGTTACGCGAATCGCACGTACAAAACGACTGCTTAGAGATAAGTTTAATAAACGTGAGACAAGATCTGAAATGTAAACAACAATCGTACGAGTCTCAGGCGTCTCTGATGGCTGCGCGCATACAAGACCTCACCAATAAACTTTCATCAGCAGAAAAACAAGTTCGTAATTACTCCATTTTGAAGCTTATTTTTAATATCGGATGTTGTTCGTCGACGTGTGCGATTATTTACTCGTTATGTGTTTGTTTTCAGGTGCGAATGCTGAAACAAAAATTATCTAAATCAGAGAACCGTGAAAAACGTCGATCGTTGTCATTAAAAGGACGCGAATCTTTCGCCATTTGCAAAGAACTAGAAGAAAAACTGCTCCTTTTGGAAAAACGTATCGCTTTGCTGGACCAAGAAAACGCCGAACATTTCAAATTAGCCGAAATGGAATCTGTGGTGAAGTCTTCGAAAGCGGACGCTGCTGCAGAAAAACCAACCAAAGAAGTGCAATCTCGCATCCGTAGAAAATCTCTGGACAGCGCTACGAGCTCCGAACCGATGAAAATCCTCATACGTATGAATTCGCTGGAGGCGAAGGTGGCCGAAGCCTCGCGTAAAATCATCATCAAACCTTCTTCGTCGAGCGAGAACCTCGAATCGACTCCGGAACTCGAAGAACCCTGTTCCGGCGCCAACGATACTAGTCTAGAAAACAGCAACCTCGCTAGCGAGATCAAAACCATCGAAAACCTTTTGAAGAAGAAATTATGCGAAATATACACGAGGCAGAAATCACTCCAAGAGTCCGGTACGTTGACTGAGGAAACCAAGTTGAACATCATGGCCGAGAAATTAGCCTACGAGTCGATTTTGGTGTGTCGCTTGCAAGAGATAGCTGCCGGATATAACGATACCGATATCGCGGACGCTGAAAGACTGATGCTCGAATTAGATAAGAAATTAAAAGGAGAACAATTAGTTACCAAGTCGCCCTTAGAATACTTTACCAAATCACTTTCGCAGTACTTGAATCAAACCGGCAAACAAGTCGAGCCGTACGTTATGGGCAAGAAATTCACCAAGAGGAAAGAATCGACAGCTGTGAAAATGCTGCAGAAGAAGTCGAACGCTTTGACCAAGAAGGTCGATAAATTTATGGACGACCGGATCGAAGAACTGTCTAATATATTCGTCAACGATGCCCGCAAGGATTTCGTCATCAACGACGACTACGTTGGCAGCATCGTCGAAATGGCCCGAGAGGCGATTAACAAGAAACTCATTCAGGTTGAAATTAGTCAAATTATGTCCCACTGTATCGATAATTACGCTCCTTCGGTGGCCGACAAAGATCCTTCGTTCGAATGCTTGATGATAAATCGAGCCAATCTCGAGCAATGGTCCGAATTAGTATATTCGACTCTGAAAGAACAAGTCGATTCGACGATAATGAAACTGAAACAAAAATACGAATCTAAACTTTTATCTTCGAAGCTAGAAAATTCCATATTTCCGGTGTCAGTTTCGCAAGAGAACTTGAAACAATCATTGCAGCAGTTTATCGATATCTTAGCTCATAAATGCTTGCTCGATGCCAGACTACAGATCATTAAGGAGAAAGATTCGATTCGAGTGAATGATTGCGAAATTACCAAATTGGACGAGGCGACCATTATGTCCGAAATGCAATACCTTTATACGAAAATACAATGCGATTTGAAGTCGAACGGCGAGAAGAAAATATTCGATAGTTTGGAGAGCGTCGACGCCGAGGTATCCGTTCTTCGTAATTCGGTCGAGGATTTGGTCCGCAAGAGGACCTTATCGGATAGTGTGTGGGATAGCACGGAGAGAATCCGAATGGAGGATACGTCCAATTGCGAATCGAACAGCTCGCAGTCATCTTGGTTGGAAGGAGTTTGTCGTCGATGCTGCGAAATCAAAGAACAGATTATTAATCTGCAAACGTGCCTTATGCAGAGTCAAGAGTGCCAGAAATGTTTATTCCTTCAAGATCAACTCAAAAGGTGACTCGTGAGGCATTTCCTCGTTACGTCAAAATATACCTGAAATACTAATGGTGTATTTTTTTTTTCATGTAGGAAAGAGTTGGAATTCGAAGAAGGTAAACAAAAGCTTGAGAATCAACACATGCAGGAGCTCGAATTACTCAAGACTGATTTCGAAAACGAAAGGAATTCGCTGGTATGATTTTCGCTCACTTTTTCACCTCCTCATCGTATTTTTTATGATTGCTTATTTCTTTGGTTTCTTCCTTTCAGATAACCAAGCACGAAGAAGAAGCCAACGTATTGAGAGAAAAAGCCAAAAAATTCGAAAGACGTCTGGGAGCCCTAGATAACGAATACTCGCAACAAATCGACTGCATACGCTCATCGTACCAAAGGACACCGTCTCCCGAATATGATAAAGATAACTCGTATTTGGAAGAAAGTGTCAGACAGAGATACCAGTCAGAAATTGAACAGCTTAGAGTGAGTATTTACGTTTACCAAAGTAGTCTCAATTTTTCTCTTGTCGAGCCCTAAACTTAATGGTCTTTTATCGTGTAGGCGTTGTGTGAAAAAGGCCTGGCAGCCATGGATAATTCACATAAGAGAACTATTACCGATTTGGAAGAAAAACACAGACAGGAATTAGAGGCTCTCAGACTGGAAAAGGAGCAAGCTTTAGCAGAAGAAACTCAAGCTACTTTGGCAGGTAAATATAAAAAAATCCAAAATGATGGATTTTTTTTATTTAAAAAATATTACGGTTTTTAATAAAATTTAAACGAAATTCGTTCCAATTGAAACATAAATTCGGCTAAAAAGTAGATTTAAAGAAAATTTTAAAACATCAAACTTGAATTTCTTTTAAAATAGAGTTGAAGAACAAACATTTAAAAAAAAAATCAATCTTTAAACAAAATTATGTTTCATGAGTTCCATTGAGTCAAAAAATTAAACTAAAATTTAATTAATCAAAAATTTACAAAAACTGCCAACTTGAAAATTTCTCCAAAGTGAAAAATTTTAAATTTATAAAAAATTAAAAAAAATAAAATTCAGCAAAATTTAATAAATTAAAAAATCGCATAAAATTTGATAAATCGAGAAATTTTCCAAATAGTTAACATTTTATAAATTTGCAAAAATTGAATTACTCGTAAATAAATAATTATCCGAAATTTCGTAAATTAAAAAAAAAAGATTTGCCAAAGTCGAACAAATTCCAAAAATTTTCCAAAAAAATTTCAAATCGAAAGTTGATAAAAAATTTAACCAGTTAAAATTGAAGCAAAAAATAATAATACAAAAACATAATAATTGATAAAATATGAATATAATAAATTTTGGAAGGTTGCAAAAATTTAGCGATTTAAAAATTTTCAAAAACTGAATGAATTGAAAAATTCTCCAAAATTAAATAAATTTAGGTTTATTTGTAAAAAATTTAATAATTAAAGTAGATAA
>FIZV01008690.1:0-12508 GCA_900050545.1 Trionymus perrisii | reverse complement strand
TTTTTTAATTTTTTAAAAAAAAAAAAAATTTTAGAATTAAAAAAAAAAAAAAAAAAAAAAAAGAAAAAAAACAGAAATCGAGTAATTTTTACATCACGAAACTGTGATACTGGAATTTTTCGTTGAAAAAATTGTCAAGCATTTTAAAATTTCAAAAGCTATTGTAAAACTGTAATTTGATTCTAGAATTTTGATAAAATTGTTAAAATTACAGGACTTTGGTTAAATCATTAAAACTCTAGAATTTAGGAGAATTCTGGAATTTACTGAAACTGCAATTTATTCAAGAATTAGGCACATCAATTGAAATAAGTTAGGACTTGTTTATTCCTTCCTGTTTCCTTGCATTGATTTCATATTTTTACGAGCATTTCAGGTGCTTATTTATCTGTTTGGGCAAAAATGTCAATTTTTTCGATGATATTAACTCCACTTAAGTTGGTAGGCATTTCATCATTTTTCTTAATTGGTTTTTCTAGATTGAACAAAAACTTAGATAAATATCTAAAATACCTATTTTTGGATTTTACCTGAATTTTTCATCATTCTTGCTTCCTTTCCTCGTTCATCTGCTCAATTTATTATCTTTTTTATTGTATATTTTTTTGAGATACCCACATCTTGAATATCATCAATTTTACAGAACCCTCACAAAATGGAAAAAAAAGGAGAAAAATCCTGCACCTTGGTTAAAATTCGTATCCTACTAGGTACATGGCATTTACAACGAAAGCTATTTAAAAATCATGTTAAATGTATTTAATTTCCGCTCGTGTTCACATTTCACCGAACCACCCTTATTAAAAGATTTACGCATAAGCATTTTCTTAGCACCGAAAAACGAAAGATGCCATCAATAAAACACACAACTAGGTGTATTTTCACATACAACTGGTTCTCGTTAAGACATCTTGTACTAGTTTCCTGCGACCCTTTTCTTTCTCGCTGCAGCTCGGGCGCACGTATTAATCAGAAACCAGCAGGGGTTTCGCATAAGGGTAGTTTATTTTGAAAGTGACACTTTTAACATGTCAGTGAATTATTAGTATATTTTTCGGTACACCACGTAAAGAGGAAACGATTACGGTATCGATATCACGCTGCGTGTGTGGATTTTTTCCATAATTTTTTTCCCCTTTATTTGCCCTAAACCTGCGATGGCGCGAGATGATCTGAATTAATTCATAATTTAATGAATTTCCTATACGGTAAAAAAAGAACCATTTTGTTTAGAATGTGTTTTCTGCGTGTATGTTTGTGAGGGATTTTTTTCACGAACCTACGTCGCGTATATGGCGCGCTAAGGAATCGAGACAATGATAAAATACGCTAAAAGTGTTATTAATCTTGAACAGTGACAAATTATGGAGAGTAGATTTCCTACCTAAGGGATTTCGTCCGTGACAATTTTCATGAAATGGTCCGTTCCGAAAAAATAAAAGATAAATTTTATCGTTTATGGTAAGGAAATGTTTAGCACGGGTTCGAATAAAAGTGTCCAGGAAGGTGGCTAGCGGCGTGAGAAATTTCACGAACTTTTTTCTAGGTCGTTTGAAGGAATTTTGAAATTTTCATAAATGGAAGGGCAGAAAAGTTTGAAAGTTGTTTGAGGAATTGAAAAAAAATCAATCATTTTTTCGATTTAAAAATTTAAAAAAATACAAAGATCAAGAAAATGGTTAAAAGAAAAGCTTTAATAATTTTTAAAGTTAAGAATATTCAATTTTTTGGAAATTGACTTTTCAAACGATTACATGGGCGTTTAAGAGGAGGGAAGTGGAACAGGAGAAAAAAATACATGAAAAATCGACACAAAATACTTTAAAAAAATTGAAGCAACCAAAAATTTGAATTTGATTGGGAAATTATCTCAAAAAAAATTTCTTAATTTTTAATTCTATTCTCCCATTTAAAAAAATGCAATAAAAATAAAAAGGAAAATTATTCAAATATTTAAAAAAACTATTCTTAATTTTTTTTTTTTCAGAAAAATAAACAAGCAAAAATATGAAAAAATCATCATCACTTTCCCCTTCTAAAAATCACATCACTATTTGAAAAAAAAAAATAAAGAAAAAACTCACCATAAGAACCCCACACAATAGACCAAAAAATCCAAAATTTCAGGTCCATTTGGTAGACGCAGGGCAATAGAGAGATGCTAAAATTGCTCTAAATTAACGCACGATACTTCATCACATCTAAATTACTACTGTTCCGCACATTGAGAATTAAATTTATATCACATCGTGTTATCTCATCGAAAGAATAGAAAATAAAAAGAGAAATATATACGCGAATAATTTCGACAAACCGTATTTAACCGACCTCCTCGTTATTGAAAACAATCTCGAAGAGGGAAAAAAATGAAAACATTCATCATTCATTGCGAAACCAGAACCTTATGAGAAACACTTTATCTTTAACACGTGATTTGGTTTTCATCCACTCAATTAAGTGTTGCTTCTTGTCGATGAGTCTGCTTAGGAAACACAAACGCAGTGATGTTCGCTTTGGCAATCTTGGAGCGATCATTGGTACCTGGGGTGGGGTTCGTTAACATGTATTTTTTTTTAAACGACTGATAAACCGTAAGACTGGTTTCAAGGCGGCTAAAAAATTTTTCCAAGTGTTTGAAGTGGAATTTTCGGATATGACGTGAGCAACACGTGGATTGAAGAAGGAACTTTGGTAACCCCTTGGTGTTAAACTTGGCGACATGGGTTAATAACATTTAATTAATATCGTTTAAGTTTGTTTATACGCTACTGCATCAAGATACCACGTCCTCTGTTTCGTTTGTTAAATTTTTAATTAACGATGAATTAATTAATAGAATTTTTATTAGTTTTAATTTTTTTAATGTGATTTTTTTTTGGAAAACGTTTGGTAATGGCTATGAAATTTTTGAGCTTTAAATGAAGTAATGTTGGGGAGGTGGTAGAATTTCAATTTTAAACATTAGAAAAATTAAGAAAATTGTTTCAGAATAAAAGGAACGTGATGGAATTCTTTTTTTTTTTCAAAAAATAGGGATCAAATACACCGAAAAGTTGGCAACACTGAAGGCATAAAAAATTTTTAATACTGTTCATAAAGTTGGACGGAGCCAGATAAAAAACGAATTATGTAGAAAAAATTTTCAAAAAGAAAAAAAAAATGGAAGGAAATGTGTAAAATTGTTGGCAAAACTGGTGACAAAAATTGAATAAATTCTGTTCAAAATAAAAATTGAAGAAGTTTAAAAAAACGCGACTGAATTTTTTTCAAAAAAACTGAAAGGAGATACACTAACATGTTAACAACACTAGTGGCGTAAAAATCAAAAAATCCAGTTTAAAATGAAGCTGAAAAGACGAGGTAAAAAAAAAAAATCAGACTAAAATTATGGGACTGTTTGCCACAATTTTAAGAAAAAGAACCAAAAAATAAGTATTTAAAAATTATATAAATGAAAAGTAAAATATGCACTAAAAAAACAAATTTATTAGTATAAAAAAATACAACATTCAACGTTTGTTTTTTCTATTCGATTTCTTATTGTTGAATTGACTTTTGCCACCGCTCTTTCCGGAAAATTTCTTATTGGTTCTGAATTTACCTTCGTTATTTCCAAATCTTTTATTAGGTCGGGTTTTACCATCGTTATTTCCCTGGAATCTCCTATTGGGCCTATTATTGCCCTCGTCTCTTCCTTGGAACTTCTTAGGTCGACTTTTACTCTGGTCTCTTCCTTGAAATTTCTTATTGGTGCGATATCCGCCTTCGTCTGTGTTTTGAGATTGAGAAGGACGCTTTTTGAATTTACTTTTGGTTTCGTTGGCATCAGCTTCGGCTTTTCTCTTACGCCAGCCATATAGTTTTTTATCGTCAGATCCGGATGGAGCAGCGAAAACACCTGAAACAAACACGATTCAGAGAAAACAGCTCGAAAGAGATTTTGCAAGAATTTACTCGTAGTACCTTCGTCAGGTTCTTCGCCAACTTCGTCACGGAAGTATTGAACATCGTCGTCATTTTGCAATGTTTCGCTGGCTTCTTCGAGATGTTTACGTTTCATCCCTTCGAGCGATTTTTGTTTGTGAACTTCTTTAAGCTCTTGTTTCTTTTGAACGTTTTCTTCTTGGACTGCTTTACGTTGCTCTTTGATACGTCTGAAATGATAATAAACCAGTGAGAAAAGTGTCAAAAAGCTAGGGATGAAATGGTAATCAAAAATACCTCTTTTCTGCCAATTTTTTGCGAATTTTTTGTTTTTCTTTCTCGGTTTTGTGGACTAATTCGTGGAATAATACTTCACCGTTGAGTAATCCTTCTTCGACCTTGATTAGCTGAAATAAGAACGATGTGAATTAATTAACAATTCTTATTTAGAAATTCACGTCTTCAAGTAAAGAGGGATAAAAACCTGCAAAGTCAGCCTGGGTCCTAATTCACTTAGTCTGATTGACGACTGTTGAGATACGACGTTACCACGAGAAGCTAATTTTTGAGTTACTTCGACGTGACTGCTTGGATCATCTTCCATCTCACTTTCGGACAGTACACTCGGTCTAAAACGAAAGAGAATTATTAAAATGAAATATACACGCGTTGAATGAATATTTGTCAAAATCAAAACACGTACTTGGTAAGAAATTCGGAAATATCTTCATATTTAGCAAGATTAGGTATTTTACTGCTTACTATTTTCTTGACACCTTTAGAAATGCCAACTGGTACTGCTTTAATGGCATAATGTCGAAAATCAATCAACTTCGTTTCGGAATTATAATTAAACATTACGCATCTTCTAATATCCGATAATTTCACCTTCGAAAAAAAAAAGAGAATTAGCATCAAGATCTCGCTAATTAATTTCAGAAAATGGATAAGCTTACTTTAGTAACATTAATGGTAGGAAACATATTTTGAAAGACTGATGCCATTAATTTGATATGCGATCCTTCGCCAGAAAAATTATTCATAATTGCTAACGGAGCGTTGCTAAATAATTTCTTATTGCTCATTTGTTTCTTGAGAGATGACAACACGTCCTTGGCGAGCGAATAATTATGTATTCTAAACATTAACGTTGGTCCTTGGGGCAATCTAGCTACACGTAAGTAAGGTCCGATTTCGGAATTGGTGAAGATGAGTAAATGAGAAACTTTCAGTAAGTTTGATACTGAAACGAAATCTTTTATGGTGTTTTTCTTTTGAACCTAAAATCAACGAGAAATAAATTACAATGACGAAGAGAGTACAGAGCTGATGATTGAATAAAGATAAAGGAAAGTACTTGTAACTGAGATGCTGTGTAAGGATCCATAACTTTACGGAAATCTTTCTGCAATTCTAAGATATATTTTCCAACGGTACCGCGATGAATGACGAATGAATGCGGGGCTCGTTTCACTTCGTCTGGTTCTTCATATTTTAACTTGACTGGCTTCTTTTTTCTTTTTTGCTTCTATAAGGTGAACGATGAGATAAGTAATAGAATGGAAGTATGATAGTGATTAAATTTTGATACTTCAAGAAAAAATACTACTCACCGTTTTGAAAGAAAGCTTTTTATTGTGGTTTTTGCGTTTACCTCTACCTTTACCCATTGTTTCAGATTAATTTAATATAAATTTAACGCTATTTTAAAGTAAATTTTATTCGGTAACACGTAAAAATGTTATTAAAATATTCACTGTTTTCTAATCTCGAAAAAGAAGCACGTGTTTTCATTTTTAAAACTGGTTGATTGAATTTTTAAAGTGAAAAAATTCTAATCTGCAAGATGAACTCAAAGTTGGACTAAAATATATGCACCTTACGGTACATTTATTCTGATTTGATTTTTAAAACAATATGGTAGGTTATGGTACCTATTTTACAAAAACTCGTTATCCATCCTATTTTTTGATAAACATCTTTGTGAAAACGTTGATAAAATTTAGTTTACATTTTGCTTGCATGAATTTCATAAATGTTCAATGATGGTTTTTTGAATATTTAGTTGTGTATTTGGGTTATTTTGTGTTTAATTAGTTCTTTTGAAGTATTTTTGTGACATAAACCGGACAAAAAAACATACACCATGAGCGACCAATCGATTGTAGACAAAACTATGCGATCAGTTTTCGGTAAGTAAATGTTTGGACCGGCATTTATCACTGTAATTTCCAATAAATGTCGATTACGTTGCTCACATGTTGTATTTTTCAGTCGGTAATATACCGTACGAAGTATCTGAAGAGAAACTAAAGGATATATTCAGCGAAGTTGGACCAGTGCTTTCATTCAAGTGAGTTCTTCACTTGGCATTTTGTTGTATCACGTTCTTTCAGATCTGTAATTTTAATTTGGCGTTTATGTTATTTGACAGATTGGTATTTGATCGAGACTCGGGTAAACCCAAAGGTTATGGATTTTGCGAATACAAAGATCAGGAGACGGCACTGAGTGCAATGAGAAACTTGAATAATTACGAAATCGCCGGACGAAACCTACGAGTTGATAATGCTTGTACCGAAAAATCGAGACTCGAAATGCAATGTATGATTATTTATACTTTATGAGTAAAGAAATACCACGTTATTCACTAATATAACGTATCAATTTTGGTGCTTTTTAGCCTTAATGCAAAGTACGCAAGTTGAAAGTACTTACGGTGAATCTATTAGTCCAGAAAAAGCTCCGGAGGCTATAAGTAAAGCAATTGCTTCACTGCCTCCTGAACAAATGTACGAATTAATGAAACAAATGAAGCATTGCGTTCAGGTAACTGAGTCTAGTTGAAATTTGCCATTTTGACTGCAGGTATTTTATAATTTGGAATTTTGCAGAATAATCCTGCCGAGTCGCGTCAGTTATTGTTACAAAATCCTCAATTGGCGTATGCCTTGTTGCAAGTAATGATCGTCATGAAGATAGTTGACACTAATACTGCTCTTGTTAGTATTATTGATTGCAAATTAGCTGGTTGTAGGAGTTCCAAGTATTCAATATTTTGATTTTTCTCTCCTAGACTATGTTACATCCGGTGAATATAGCGCCTCCAGTATTGACATTGTCTACAACAACACCATCGACGGTGGTAAACAATACAACTTCGACATCATCGTCGTTCTCTGATACCCACCCAGTTTCGTCCAGCGATCTTAAGAATTCGTTTTGGGGCAACGCGAATAGTAAACCGTCCGGTGTTTCTAGTATGTCTTCTATTCAACCACCTCCTATGCCACCTATGGTCTCTAATCAAGATATGGATATGCGTACGTCTGATTTAACGATGACGAACAGGTTTAGTGATCAAGATCTCAGAATACCTCCTATGCCTACGTTTCCACAACCTGAAATGTAAACTAAATACGATTCCATTAGAACGGAAGTCTCCACAACGACGAATTAATAGAATCGTATTTTTAGGTTCAAAAGAGATCCTCGTTTGCAAAATCAACAAATGCCCGATAATATGGATATGAGGCAACCGTTTCCGGGATTGGTTCCTCCTCCAGGTGAATAGTTAAATCTTGGTGGGCCATTTGAGTTTTTTTTTTTTAACCCATTTCCTGATTTTTTTCTAGGTATGATTCCACCTCCTAATATACCACTCGGGCTGATGCAACCTATACCCGGTGGTATGCCCGTTTTACCACCCAACATGCCTCGAATGATGCCACCAGGGCCTTTACCACCGCATTCCAGACCATCTCAACCCCTTGGTGGATCTTCATCTGCACCGACGACAAGTGTCGGTGGAGTCAAACCTCCTATTTTATCAGCTGGTGGAAGCGATAGCGAAAAGGTACGTTTCTATGGCATAATTTTACCTTATTTTTGTTTAAGGAAAGTACGCCAGACTAAAGCTGATTTTTTTCTTAGGCTGCTTTGATCATGCAAGTGTTGCAACTAACTGACGAACAAATCGCAGTGTTGCCAGCCGAGCAAAGGCAGAGTATTTTAGTACTGAAGGAACAGATCGCTAAGAGTGCTAAACGATAATCCAAGCGATTTATTTAGCACTTTTTGCATTTTGTTCGACGTTCAGTTACCCCAGAAAAACAATGTTTCTAGTTGGAAGTTTGCTTGTTTGAATTTGGTGTAATTCGAGTGTGGATTTTTTTCCCAGCGATGTCGGTTCGTGCTGCGTCGAGTCATTTCTGCGTTTATTATTTTCAATACTTTCGTGTCATTACCTCGTCAGTTTTGTATAATGTTTATAAATATAATTTTTCCATTAGTTTCCGCCAGGAATGTGGTATTATTTTTGTAAGAGTTTTCTTACGAATGAAGTACATAAATTCAAATCGAGATTAATTTTTTTATTATTTATATTAAAAGTATTATCAATACACAATGGCATTCTTTACAAAAGATTACAAGAGTATTGCTAATAAATGCATTTCAAGAATGGTTCACCCTTTGTTGATCCAAAGAACCAATCGTTTAAAATATACTCCGCGAATTTGATCGTTTAAAAATGTAAAAAATTGGGTGGATAATGAACAAGTAACTTATTACCATACAGTTGGTAACAATGATCCCATTTTAATTTATTGAAAGCCCAATATAAGCTGCCATCTACTTCGGCTGATGGTTTATCTTCGGATAATTTCAAAAGTAATTTAACCAAACGTCCTAGATGACCGTAAGCAGTCGCGTGCCAAATTGCAAATAACGATGATCCCTGAAAACGAAAATAAATCCAATTTAAACACACATTTTGATACGAGAATCGTACAAGTGATTCCTCAGGGAACTTACTTTGACATCTTGGGCGTCGATATATTTCAAAATATTCAACCAGACATCGTCGATCGCTTGTAAATTAATAATGACCTCACCTTCGGCTAGTTCACCGAATAGTAAATAGAACTGAACCATTGCGCATCCTTTACGCCCTAAAGCTTCGATCAAAGCTGTCTTATTCGTGTTCATCAACCTTGAAAAGAATAAATGATCCGATGAAGAAGCTAATTAATGTCAGTAAAGGGGCTGTTGTGATCTCTTACGTTTTTTGTTTGGATGGCGAGTCAGACTGCGATTCGGATTTCGTACCGATGAAAGCTAAAAGCTCGGTTTGATTCACCGCTTTGATCACTATATCAGCGATAGAGATTACTTTAAGTAAATGCTCTCGACTCGGGGTATGTTTAGGGAATCCGGGATAGTAACGTTGGCTCTCCGGTTCCATATTTTGCAGCATGGCCGTATGTATGAGCAAATGATCGGCTAGCTTGGTTTTCATTTTTTCGTACAATACTCGAGCATTTTCATCGTTTTGATCTAAAGTACATGTAGAAGAAATTAAATTGATTAGAAAATCCGTCCACGTTGTGTCAGAAGAAGAGGGGAAGTGCAACGAATTTTAAAGATGGTGGATTTAAAAAATAACTAAAAAATTTATGAACGAAAAATATCTCACACAAAACCAATATCTTCAATTGCAATTTTGTTTTAACCAGGGGTGCCGAGATCTCCCACAGCTTTTGATCCCACCCCCATTTTTTACACCCATCATATTTTTTCGGCTCTCAGTAACTAAGTTGTCAGTTTCTCAAAAACTGACCAATTTTCAAAAATTATTAAATTATTAAAAATTGTCAAATTTTTAAAAATCGTTAATTTTTTATGATTTCTTGAATTTTTTCAAATCTTGTTCTAAGAAAAAATTTTCAAATTTTTTAGTGAAAAATCGCTAAAATACATTTTGATGAAATAAAAAAAAAATCTGTTAATTTTTTTTTTTGTAATTTGAAAAAAAATTTGAAATTTTGCGTGGGGGGGGTAGTTTAAGATTTTTACTCGTAGTTGAAAAATCAATTTTAAAATATTTTAGTGAAAAAAAAACTTGAATTTGAATGAAATTTTTTTTAAAATACCTTTCAATTTTTTTGAAAACAATTTTTTTGAAGAAACCATTTACTTTTTTTAGAAAAAAAATTCAAAAATATTGTTTAAAAAAAAGATTTTGAATTTTTTCTGAAAAATCCAACGTTTTTTTATTAGAAAAACACCAAAATATTTTTGTCAATTTTTTTTTTTTTTTTAATTATGGAAGAAGCTTTTGAATTTTGTGCCAAATTGAATTTAAAATATTTTTTTTTACCATATTTAGATATCCAAGAGGTCATAAACTCTTTATAAGCGTCTTGGAATTCCTCTTCTTTGGATTTCGGTGGTTCTGAAGGTTTTTGATTTTTCTTACCGATATCGGCGAGGAAGTATTTGATCGGATGGGAATCCTGTGAACAAAATTTGATTACATCGTTTAATCGAATCGTTTAGATGATCGAAGAACCTACCACTTACCACTTTTTTGCCAACCTTATCTTTACTAAACGATACGCTACCGGTGAGGTATTGACCTGTACTTATTGATTTAGGTAATCTGGAACATTGAAATATATAAAATTGGGATTTTTGCACCAGAATCGTTTGTAATTGAATTAATGGGGGTTTGAAAAATTGAAACTCACTTGTCATTGGCTGCAGTAGCCAAATAAATAGGCACGACGTTCGAACTACGTCCGATAAACGTAAACGGTTTAAACTTTTTACCATGCGTAGCATTGGAGAAACTCGTGTACACGTCTAGATTAATGGAATTTGCTAATTTTTGAGACAGCAGCATTGGCATTTCGGTCAGTTTCTCTAGTAAATCTTTTCTATCGTGACGTACTTGTTGTCTAACGATATAGTCTCCTTTTTCTAACTTCACAGTGTACTATAAAAATATAAAAACAAGAGCAAATTCAAAAATTACGCTTTCTCCGTCGTAGATCTGTACTAACGTAGTGTGAATTCTCACATTGTCGGGGAAAGCATCTCCGGCTGCGATATACCGTTTATTGTTATCAAAAAGAAGCCACAGCTGTGACTCGAAATCATTCTCGTATAGATAATCACTGAGGTAAGGTGATATTAAGGTTACATCGGTGGCTTTATTGATATGAAAGTTATAAGTCAATACCAGCTGATAAATGACAGTGTTGGGCGGGATAATATCACGTTCGCTGGTCAAAGGACTGATTACAGAATCGACCAGTCTCCAAAAATAAACGCAGATGAATTAAAATCTGATATTATGACCAAGGCATTGGAGATGATTTTTTTTTAGCATACGTACTTGGTTAAAGTGACGTTATTTTTGAGAACAGCGTTCACTTGGACGTCTTCGGTTTGTAAACTGGGGTAGAGATCGAATCTGTACAAGCCTTCCGAATGGTTCATCGTTAATTCCTTTGGATTCGGATGGCAGCCGGAAAATTGTATGCTATAGTTGACCTTCATTTCGCCCAGACTACTCCAGAATTTGGCTAAGGTTACTTGTAAAATAATGCCTCCCTAAATACAACACAAATCGAATTAGTTTTCGAAATTAAATTAGGATTTCGTTGGTTTTGGAATTGTTTAAATTTACTTTGACTTGCAAAGCCAAAGGCGAATCGTTTTTATCATAAACGAAGAACGTCTTGCGGTAGTCAATGTCTCTACTGCAGCGATGTGGACGGTTTTGAGAACAGTGTAGGATAAATCGGCCGGTTTTTTCTTTTGTTGCGCCGAGGTTCTCGATTTCGATCGCTTTAAAACGCTAAAGGTTAGTTATAATCGAATACGATCGATATGGATGTATTCGGGGGGACTCACTGGCCCATGTGGCTTCTTCGGGCACCTTGATAAAGTGTCTTTTGATGATATTGGGTCCGAATGAAACATCGTTGAATTTCACTTCTGGTTTGATCACATCTTCGCCCAAAGTGGTGTATTTCAAAACAGTCACCTCGACTTTGAATACGGCTCCTTTTTCCGGTCTCAAAGAATCGAAAGCTTTGATCCTGCAAAAAGTAAAAGTTAACGATGAAGGTGATAAATTCACAATTGCTCCAAATTTTCCAGTTCTTCGTAATTTCTTAGGTTTTTAAAATTCAAAAATTTCGAATTTTCAATTTTTTTTTCAAATACCTACTTCTTACTTAAATTTTTTCTTATATTTTTTAATTTTTCAATTACTCGGAACTTCTTAAATTTTCTGGATTTTTGATTTTTTTTTTGAAATTTTAACCATTTTTTTTAGTTTTTTAAAATTTTACTTTATCTTTAATTTTTAAATTTCATCGCATTTTCAAATTTTCATTTATTTTTCAAATTTTGTTCCTATTTAAATTTTTACTTCTTTAAGTATTTTTAATAAATTTTCCAGCTTCAGCTCTATTTTAAAATTTAAAAAAAATTTGAAATTCTAGATTTTTTAACTTAGGTTTTTACAAATTTTCTATGATTTAATTTTTCTTTAATTTTTAAATTTTTCAGCGCTTAACAATTTTTCAGTTTCATTAAAACACTATAAATTCTGTGTGTTTTGTAACCGTAGAAAAATTTCAATTAATTTTTCTAAAAGTACATATTTCTTTGAATATTTTTTAAATTTCATAACATTTTCAAATTCTCATTTTTTTCAATTTTCAATTTTTTTCAATTTTTATCAATTTTTCTAAAAATTTTTCAATTTTACCAATTTTTTTTAATTTTT
>FIZV01008657.1:0-10886 GCA_900050545.1 Trionymus perrisii | reverse complement strand
TTACAAACTACCATTTTTTTTAAAAAGAATATTAAAAAAATTATTAAAATTTTTGTAAAAGTTTCTGTCCATAAATTATAAGTAATTAAAATTAGTCGCAAGCGAAAATTAAAAATTTCACCCATATTAGATGAAATTCGGTTTTGATTTATTTATTTAGTACAATAAGATACTCTACAAATAATCACTACCTACTTAAGTTTTGAGAGAACATAATAATTCGTAAAAAAAATTGAGTAATCAGGGTCACAATCTGTATAGAGGACTCACCCAATGAACCTTCTGCGAGTCTTCCATTTATTCTTTTCCTTCTTTTTTTCTGCAAAACCGAAACACTCAAACTCGAATAAACTATAAAGATTATAAAATTAACTGATCATATTCACCCTCACTCCGTCCACCTGTCCTTTTTTTTATTAGATGAAGCCACCATCCCAATCAAATCGGTTGACATTTGATCAGGGTATTGGCGAATATTATATATTCCACATTTTTCGTTTTATTTTCTAATATTCTGGAGATTATGTATTGCGACACGTTGACGGCATATTATATTAGATTTTAATGCGATTTCCGACACACGTTACAGTTACATGTCACATCACGTATAACATAGGTACTTGATCTTTTCAAGTATTTTAAACATACCGAGAGAATGTGTATAATAAATTATAACGATAAGTCATTCTTTATGTTAATTCTGAAATAAAAATAAAGAATCTTAAATTCTTCCAAAATCTCTCTATTTACAAAATAGGTAGTTTTTGAAGAAGTTAGTGATGGTGTGATTGGGAATTTACATAGATGGATTCGAGCGGAAAAAATTAGTCGAAGTATCTTCACTTTTCGCTCCAGGAACATAGCTTTTTGTGCACTTTGACAATGGAATTCTCTTTGTTTTTCTGATGTGGTGCTAACATTTTTCAATTCTTTGGTTTGATGCTCACCACAGCTTCACTACCTGATCGAGATGATGCGAAGCATCATATTCGGACAGAAAAATTGAACACGCTTCTATCTCTTCCTGCATAGTAGTTCGAAGTCAATGTGTAAAAACATTGAAATTGATTTTTTTTAATAGGTAGGTGTTTAATATAACAAGCTTGTTTTGATTTTTCGAACGTCGATTTCTCGTTACATGCGTTAAAAATGACGCCATGGAGAGGAAAAAACGAGCCAACTGTCAATATTACAAAATCAAACCATTGAGCTGCAGCTGAATGAGAAAAGTCGTTTTTTCTCTACGAAGGATGGAAAAAAATTGAAGGAAAAACTGATTGAATGATTATAAAATACATTTTGCCTTTTTCCGTTTTATTTCCGTCGCCGATTTGTACTTGATTACGTTTCTTTTTTGTCGTGAATTTTTCACCTAAAGAGGGAGTCGATCGACGAGGTAAACAAAAGTTTCATTTTATCATTCTCGACATGGCATCGTTTTTCGTTGTCCGTTTCTTGAATGTTAACCGTATACTTTTCGAATACTTTTACTTCTTCATACCCTGATTTCCCCGACCTCGCGCACTGCACACCTAAGCTACCATCGTCTTGTTCGCTACTTTTCAATGTTCGTGATTTTGTTATTCCTCTCGTAGCTTTATCGTGTTTGAGTGTTTCAATTGCCAGCTAACATATTCCGATTGTGTTATCATGGTTGAGAGTTTTACTAGAGTAAGATTTATATTGACTGTGAGGTTGGGTTAGTGAACGACAAATATGGTATGAGTAATTTTATCTAACTTGATTCTGCATTTGATTATTCAGAATCGGAATTAGATGATTGAGAAGGAGTTGGATTATTCAGAATCAGAATTAGAAGACTGAAGAGGAGATGGGTTAGGCAGCGGAATGTCAGTGCAAATTTACCCATAAAACACTACAAAAATGATGAAAATAATTTTATGTGTAGGAAAGGAACACTTGAAAGGCCTGGTGGAAAAAGGGCCTCTCTGAAAAAACATGGTTTTGAGAAAAACGCGTTTAAAGTTTTACTTTTATTGCAACTGAGTAACTACCAAACGTTTTGATTTAAGGATGGTTCTTTTCGTAATTTGAAGTGTTGGCTAAAAGTATTAAAAGTCGCCTTTCAAAAAATTTATCGACCTTTTGAAAAAAAAATGAGATTTAAAAACCCAAAGCCTCGGAGGTCCTTATTCCATAATACGATTTTCATTCATTTTTTACGCGATATATGATACTTATTGAAGGTGGTAATGACATTTTAAAACCTGAAATGATGAAAAAAACATTCAAAATGACATTTTACAACCTGAAATGTGAAAAAAACATTCAAAAAGTACAAAATTTATTTTGAAATTCACAAAGAGTAAAAAATTTTGAAATATTCACGAAACACACAAAAGTAAAATAATAGTAAACGATTAAAAAAAGATCAGTCATCAGTATTATCATTATGGGTATTGCGAACATCGAAAAAAGTTTCTAAATCTATTACCTCTGATCTTGTGAGATACTTATATAAAGCTTGTACATCTGCCACCTTTTTCGCATTCAATCCGGGTCGAACTGCTGATTTTAGAGTTACCTATATTTCGATATGATTCCGAGTTGAGAGCCTCCGATTTAAAATACTGAAACTCTGTCCGTTTTCAAACATCATCGTAATAAATGTAGATGAAGTGAGTAATCTGCCAAGTTTATACCGAAGTTGATTGTAAGATTGTATGTATCCCACTTTTTTCCTAGGTACAGAGTATTAGTCAACTCACCTTTATTGCACATCATTGGGAATAATTTTTTATTAAAGAAACGTGAAATAGCAATGTGAGAAAATCGCATAGAAAATCAGTAATCACGAATCGGTAAAAAAAAAAAAAAAACTTTGTCAACATAGCTACCAAACTACTGATACAGGGTGAGCCACATAAGTGTATCACATTTCAAAAAATCATAACTCCTACAATTTATCGTTTATTTAATCGCGGTTTTCGGCAAAATAACGTAAAAACTACACACTTATTCTTATGCTTAAAAAAAATAATATCAAACATCTGAGAGCCATTATTATCGATACAAGATTGTAACCGTTTTTGAAAGTTTTTAAAAACACGTCGACATAATTCTGAATCAATTTTGGAAATTTCTTCTCGGATGTTATGCTTCAATTGTTCGATGGTTCGAGGTTTATTTACATATACACGTTCTTTTAAGTACCCCCATAAAAAAAAATCGCATGCTGAAAGATCGGGGGACCTGGGGGGCCACGCAATTTCAAAACCTTTTGAGATGATCCGCTCTTTGAAAACTGAAGAAAGATATGCTTTGGTGGAAGTGGCAGTATGCGCAGTGGCACCATCCTGTTGAAACCATGTTCTGCTAAGTTTTCGTTTTCTTTTCAATTCTGGCACGAGAAAGGTCTTCAGCATGTCGACGTAACGTTTTTCACCCGTTCAATGTTTTCCGGCGTTCTTACGCTGTTCTGCCTTTTTCGTTTCTTCGCAGTAGTTTGGCCACCACCACTTCGAAAATTTCTGACCCACTTCCTCACTGTCACTCGCGAAGGAACATCTTGATGTGTACCAATACCGAACTTTTTACGAAATTTACGAATAACATCCACATACGACTCCGATTTCACAAAATTTTCAACAATAAATACGCGATGATTTTCATTCCACTTCGACATCTTTACGTTTGGTCAATTCATGTGAAATTCTTATCAAAAAAAGCGTGATGTTTTGGCTTTCGAATGGTGCGGTTTCGAGCGTTGTCGCTGTCAGTGTTGCCGAGTTATTAAGAAATAAAATGTGATACACTTATGTGGCTCACCCTGTATGACGCGCAGCCAGATGCAGAAAACAGCTGAGGGGTATGAATAAATCGTCATGTAGCATGGTCTAGGAAAGAGATTGAGAATTAATCAAAGTTTATCTTTTGGAGAAAGAGAAACATCAAATCCTCTGTTTATTCTCCCGTTGTGAGCGTTGAGTAGCTGATTTGTAATCTACATCACTAGGAACTAACATTTTAGCTTGGAATTCAAATTCATCAAATCTAATGATTTTATATCAGATATATAAAGTGAGTCTTTTTTTTTTCAGAAGACGATGGAGAAGTCTGCAATTCTCAAGATTGCAACAGATGTCCTCCGGATTCGATAGCTGATCCAGATGGGGAATGTAAATGTGATCCGACCAAGTGTCCAGTAGCTCCTCCCACTTGTAGTCCTGGCTTGGTTCGACAGCTCATTCAAAACAGTTCTGCGAAACCTGGCTATTGTTGTGATGTTTATGTTTGCGTTGAAGAAAATGGTAAATTTTGATGAAGGATCTGAAATACACTCGATTATGTTATAACTGTCACGATCAAATTTCTTGTGAACTGTTTAATAGGAAAAAACTGTACCGGAGTTATATGCCCTCCAATGCCAAAATGTCCATTGGACAGTTACCAATTACCAGCCCATAAGTCGCCGGGTGATTGTTGTTCGATACCGCAAGGATGTCAATGTCTGCCTAGCTGCGACGTACCATCATGTGATAGTGAATTAGCATTGGTTGTTATTGAACAAGCTACTGGTGAACCTGGACATTGTTGTCCTGTTTATGATTGCGCCAAACCTGGTAAGATTATATCTTTTAAATATCTAAGATGTGTAATTGTTCTTTGGCTTCTTGATTTTTGAATTAAAACTTAGGTAGGTCTAGGTATTTGCCAAAAAAACACTTTTTTGCCCCCCCCCTCCCTTGAAAAAATTTTTTCCCATGAAATTGAAGAAGAAATTTTTATTGCTCAAGGAGACAATATATCTACAAATAATTTGATTTCTTACAGGTTTTTTAGCTCTTTTTTTTGTTGTTTTTTTTTTAGAAGAGCTCAATGTTTTTCTTTTGAAGAGCATTCAAATTTTTAAAAGATTGCTTTGTTGAGAAATTCTCATTACTCGTAAGTTTTCCCTGAAGACTCGTATGATGAATGAAAATTTGTAGCGTTTCTTGTATATGAATATTTTTAAATTAATCTTTCCATCTTGTCGAAACAGAGCTGAAAAATGGCGACGAAATGGCCAATGGTGAACCCCACGGATGTCGCACTGAAGATGGTAGATTGGTGGAGAATGGCCACACGTGGTCCAATGCCGATCGTTGTACCACGTGTACTTGTCAAAATGGCCTAGCTGATTGTCGGACTTACCTATGCCAGGCTTGCTTAAATCCAATTTTCAACGATAAAGAATGCTGCCCCACTTGTCTCGGTAAGAAATCATGTACTTGTTGAGTTCATATCGACTTTATAGTTTTAATTTTTTTCACCCCTCTTTTCGCGGCGCCATCGAGAATTCAATGTACACAATACACGTGTAGGAGGGATAAATCCCTCGAAGTCTGGATAAACCCGAATTGAATCGTAATATGTTGGTAATAATAATTCATAACGAAAAAATTACAAGGTTCGTTGTATCTTCGCACCATACATATTGAATTCAGAATTGAGATATGAAAAATACATCAGATGTGTTTCTCATCATTGCCGAGCTTTTTTTCTTCTGACCGGATAAAAAGCTGTGGAAATTGGGGAGGGACAACGATACCGTGAGAAGAAAGTACACGCTTGTTTAAAAATGAAAATTTCATTATCGTTTCTTCTCAACTTCTAAAGCACAGTGAACCAAACGCTCGTGCATCTGTAAAGGCGAAACGTGTTTCAGATTAAAAATCAATTACTTGTTTTAAGGTACCTACTATACATGGCGCAGTTCGTACCCCTATTGGAACACATAGCTCGATATATAGGTATATTTAATACACTAGCGGAATTTAATCACTCGGCCATAAGCATAATTTCGAATTATAAAAACGCCAAACTGAAACTTTTTTAGCCTCATTATTAAAAAAGTTTACAATGAATCGCAAGCCGAGTGAAAAAAGCGAACAGCAGCTTTTAACTCCGGTATAAGTTTTCTATGTGTATTTTTTTCTGCTCTGTATTTATTTTGCATAACTTGAACAAAGTATAAGCAGGGAAAGTTTTTTAACGAGAGTCGAATATAGCACAGACAAGTTGTAGCTGGATATCGCCAGCATCGAGTGGGTATTTTAGCGACTTAGCCAAATCGGTTTCGTTTTTTTTTCTTTTCTTTTGTATTTTTTGTAATTCTGATTTCCGATGGAAAAAAAACACTCGCTCGCCTTTCACACCTACTTACCCGCTTGAGTGACTTTGAAGGTAATATTTTTGGTAAGAATTTCTCGCTGCTGTAACTCCAATTTCAATGATGGACATCCAATGCGATCAGAACTTTTCACGTTTTGAAGTACTGTCCACATGGATGCTGATGATATATCACGATAATTGATTATTAAGTGTAAATGATTAAGCATCACTATAATATCAATAATATTACGATATTAACAACATTGCATTCTTTTCATCCAGGATCTCTAAAATAAATTTTGAAAATATGACCAAATATGACAGTAAAGAGGGAGATGCTCGTGGGCGGAGCCAAAACAATAACCACACAGCCTCGCCCCATCATTGCCTAGTTTTTGGTGTAAAATTCCTGCAAATTCTTGACATTGAATAGCGATTCTAGCGGTATGAAAAAAAAAAAAAAAAATGTTTTTTGGTACATACCTACCTACGCGTCGTGATAACAACATCTTGTCGATTTGAATGATCCCCCCCACTCAGTTGTCCCTGAGCACGAGGTCCATTGCTTTGAATGGCCATCATCTTATGACTGCAGATATCTCGCATATACTGGGTCCACTATACTGTGGCTTCCGTGGACCATCCTATCAAAGTTTTGAACTGTCGATACTTCGCAGTTCACGCCAACACACCATGCATACATATAAGACAATAAAGATCTTAATGGTAAATTTGAATTGTAGAAGCAACTTCGCCACATACAGATGAATGTTTTGTGGCAGGTAGTACAGTCCCATTTCAAACTTGATTTTCATTTTATAAGCAATTAGGAGAAATACATCCAATGTATAAAATTAACAAAGAACCGTAGTTACCGACCTGAATATGAGTGTAACTCCTCAACTGCATCGCTTTTGCTCGGTGCCCATTTCTACACAAAAAAAACGTATGATAACCAACCGCAAACTTCACACTTCGCTCGCTTTCCTAAATAAATACATTACCAAATTCATGATATTGATATATTTTTTCTGCAAAATTTTACAAGGTACCTACCATTTGCAACCTCACCTAATGGGTGCACCTCATGAGGCACCTGCATCAATACAATATTGGCGATTAGATGATCCGGACAATCAACATAAGGGCACACAATACCCCTCTCCTGCAGAAGGAATAATAATTATCTCTCTGGTCAAGTTCAGAAATTAATTCAAGCAAATTTTTCGCGTTATTACCCGCCATAATTCGCGCAATAATCACTCTCCACAAAACTCTATACAAGTTGTAACACGAATAAACCACGAACACGCGCTAAACGACGGTGTGGTGTTAGGTTGGTGACGCAATGGCGTCATCCTTTGCGGTGAGCGGTGCATAACTGCGGGTGGATGATCGTTGTGTTGGAAAAATTTAAAATTGTGAATGATAACTCTTATTGGGGGGGGGATAAATAACATTGGCTACTGGACACTCTGCTTCAATTGTAGTTGCCATACATCGGACAGATAATGGATAATTACTCTCTCAATTTTCTCATTTGCAGTTGCCTCTCTCACCAACCCAATAAATAGTTTTCTATGAAAAAAATTTCAAAGTAATATCAAAATTCATGATGAAACAAACTTATTGGCATAGTCAATTCATTTTTCATTTCTAACATGACCTGATAAAAATATAAATAAATAACAAAATATGAATGTTTTTCATAGCAAAGTAGTACCTAATTGTAAACGCCATTTAAAAAGCATTATGTTTTACCTACAACAAATTATATCGTACTAACCAAGTTCGTTCGCATCTCAGCTTTCTCGTCGATTAGTTCTTCAATTTTGGCATCTTTAGCCTTCATTAGTTCTTTAATTTCGGCATCTTTCACAAATACTCAGTATTCTTAAGAGTACTGCATAAAGATGTGAGATGGAAAAGATACAGACGAAAATGATTTTCGAACAGTGTTGCAAGAGTGGTGGTTACAGCACTCCGGCGGAGTACTCTTTACTCCCGATTTTTCTACATTCATCTGAGTAGAATTTCATTTAATGCAGTGTTGCCAACCGATCAATTTTCAAAGCTTTGTAGCGCCTTCATTTTCAAACTTGGGCAAAAAATCTCAAAAATAAAAACTGTTGTTTTTTCACTTACTACCTACTACCTCTATTCGTGACCAATCAAAATGTTCTCAATTTCATTTTTCTTGGCCCCTTCAATTTTTGAAATATACACCATGGTCATGTGTGCAATATGCATTACATTTTTGTTAATAGTACCCGGTTGTATCCAAATCTGAAATTTCAAAAAAGCTCCAAACGGGTGGGGAAAATTTATTGGCGCTTTTCAAGTGACAACTTAACCCCCAAACCTCTGGTACCTAATGGCTTATGAAGATGAAAAAAAATTGGAAAGAGAGTGAATTCTTGGAGAAAAAGAAAATGTACCACAGCTCAATTAAAAAAAATATGCATCCTAGATGACGAATCTGTCATAGAATCGTTTTTAACTTACAAATCGCATGGAACTACTACGTATTTGCAGTATTTGCTACTGTACTAGTTATTGGTAGGAATGATATGCTGTAAATTGTTTAAAAAAGGAATTGTTGTCTTCGAATGTGGAAAATATCTACCCCACCTTTCAAAATATGTACAAATTCGAGTCAACTATTCGCCTCACATTTAGGTACGATGTAATTTTAACAAATTCAAGTGTAGTGATGTTTTGTACCACGAATACTAACCAATATGGTTGGTGAATGAGGGCAACTAACGGCGACATATGTGTATGTGTACGAATGAAAATTTCATAACCGTCGAGAAAATTATACTTAATGAAAGTTGGCAGCCACATTGCGTAGGACCATATACCCCAATTACGATTGGTTTTTACCAGACGTTATTTGTTTCTGGTGGTTTTCCAGATACTCATCCGCAGCCGGTGCACTGTCCACCGTTGCCAAATTGTACGGAACCTTGTATTCATGGTAATACGTTGAATAATGAATTGTGTATGACTTGCAATTGTCAATTAAGTAAGTATCGAAAATACGAAACTGTTCCAGTATGTGCAGTAGATGAGCGTTCACATGTATACTGAATATTATATTATTGTATTTTTTCAGAAGATTGCCATCTGAAATGTGACAACTATTTGGAAGATGGCTTAGGTCATAAAATGTGCAAATGCGCTTCACAAACGTCTTTCGTGTGTCCTCCGTTGAAAGACTGTGATAAAATTTGTACCAGAGGATTTCAAAGAGATGAAAATGGATGCGAAGTTTGCAAATGCGAGAAATGCCCCGTGCTCGACGATTGCACCAAGGAGTGCTCGAATGGGCTGGATAAGAATGACAAAGGATGTTTGATTTGTAAATGCAAATGTAAGAACTGATTTAAGAAAATTATTTTCGAATGATTGTAGGTACTTTGATGTTTGCTAATTACTCGGGGGTTTCTTTTAATAGCTTGGAAAGGACGCAATGGCGACGCGGATGTTGGAGACAGTGGTTGTAGAACAGGTGAATCGCATGATCTTAATTAAATGCATGAAAATTGCGATATACTTTATGGTATTTTTGATATTTATTGCGATTTTTTTGACCATTTCAGAAAATAACGTTTGGCGCGACGATGGAGAAAATTGGTCCGATGGGTGCCGCCAGTGCACTTGTATTGCTAACAAAGAGATGTGCTCGTTAATTCACTGTCCACAATTATCGTGTGAAAATCCGGTAGTCAATTTGACTTCCAGCTGTTGCCCGTTCTGTCCAAGTAAGTTATTTTTGAAATATATTTTAGGTTAATCTCTTGATGCCATGTCTAAACATGCAGGAAAATTTTCTACTATGATTTGCGAGCTCCAAAATTACTTTTTTTTACTCTTCATCACCAATGAATCATTGGTATTGTTTCTGCAGATGACCATTCGACGGCTGTACACGAAATGAAGCATATGGTGTGCTTGAGTCCTACAGGATCTTTAATGATTGAAGGTGAAACGTGGATGTTGGATGAATGTATCCAATGCCTGTGCCATAACGGTAGAGCTCTGTGCAGAAGCAAGGAATGCCCGCCCACTCCCTGCTCCCATCCTAGACCTTCTGCGCCAGGAGAATGTTGCGCTACTTGCCCAGTTTCAAATGAAGTCGAAGTTGAACCTTTGTAAGTATAGGATTGAAATTTACCATAATTATGTCGAATTTTACATCACGAGTTTTTTCTCAAATCGTCATTGTCAGCATTATTTATTTTCATTTTCTTCTTCAAGGATTACTTCATTAGAATTTTTAAAAAAGTCTATCTATTCACTGAGGATAATTTTTAGCATGAAAGAAATTTTGAAGGAATTTCTGTTTAGAAAAACGAATTTTGTAGTTGGATTCTGAAAATGTAAAAATCCCACAATCGAAAAAATGTGATTTCTATATTTTCCTTGCTTGATGGTACAGTTTTTAAAAGAGAATTTTTCTTGACCATTTTTTTATAAGGATATTTTCCTAGTTTTTCCCACAAGTACCTACTTTTCTAAATATTAGGAGTTTTCTTGTAATTTTTTGAATGTTTTGGGTTAAACCTTAATTCCATTTCTAAAACAATTTTTAAACAATTTTTTTTTTTCAATTTTATTCAAAAAGGGTTTTTGGAATCTTGTAATTTTTGCAACAGAATTTTTAAACAAAATGTTTTAATAATTTTTCATATTTCAATTTTTTTTTTTTTATCACTTTTCCGATGGGTGTAATAATCATGCAATTATAAACACCCCAAATAAAAAAA
>FIZV01008631.1:0-11304 GCA_900050545.1 Trionymus perrisii | reverse complement strand
AAAAATTATATTAAATTTTTTAAAGAATTCATAAAAAATTTAATTTTTGATAATTTTGTTGAAAATCAAATTTTTATGCTTTTTTTCAGAAATGACCTTTCAAAATTATCATTTTTAAATTTTGCTCAAATACCTAAATAAAATTTTTGAAATTATTTTTGTTCCCTTGATTGTGTCCAGTTTTAAATGTGGTTTAAATGTTGTTAAAAGCATTTTTTTGTTTAAAACTTTGATCAAAATGAATTTCCTATAAATTTAGCCTAAAAAAAAATTGAAAATCAAATTTTTATGTTTTTTTTTTCAATGTGCATTTTAAAATAAAATTTTTGAAGTTCTGTTTTTTAACTTTTTGGCGATTAGGGTTGGAAAACTATCTACAATTTATAAAAAAATTTACAACTACTTCTTTTAAAATTCTGTATGTATCAGGGGAATGAGGAATGGTGACTGGGGTTGTACCGCAAAGCGGCCTAGTTGTCTCTGGAAAATCAAATATGTGCTGTATAACCTTACATATGTATTTTGTGGTGGGAAAGGGGGAAGTTGGTAGAAAAGTTTTTGAACAGAGTTTTAAAAAATTTTGTTACAAGAAAAGCAAATAGTAAGTACGTAAAAAGGTTTTAAAATTACCTCGAAAAGAAAATCCAAAAAATTATTACTCTTTGACAAAATTTCCAAAAATTTGTGTTAAAAAAATCACAACAAATAAAACTTTGTATCTACATGTAAATTCCCCCTTTTTTTTGGGGGGGGAGAGGGGTCGTACAAATTTTTTGATTCTAATTTAAAGGAAAAAAAATAGAAAAAATGGAAGTATTTCTTGGAATAAGATTGAAATATTTTTCAGGAAAAAAAAAAATAAGAAAAATAGTACCTATATTTTACAAAATTTTGCAATATTCAACGTTGTACGTAATTTCGAAGAAATTGTGACGAAATAAAATTTAGGAAAACTTGAATGTTCCATCCTGGCCATTATGATGAAATTATTCGAAAGTTTCTATGTACACACCTAAATCAAAAAATTCTATAAAGGGAAATTTCTACAATTATCCTAATAAATTTGAAATTTTGCATTTTGTTTCTTTTCAAAAGTCACTTAAATGTTTTGAACTGGAAAATTGGAAGTTGAATTCTGAGAAAAAGAGCATGACATCGATTTCAGCAAAAATTACAAATGTACCTAACCAAAATTTCGACAATTTCAATAAAAAATTTGTTCCCTATTTTGGGTAAAAAATGAATTGAAGAAGCACCTACCTAAGTTGGTGCATATGACGAAGAATTGAACCATCTACGATCGTATCGTGTCCAAATAACAGAAATTACCAGGGCGATGTTCAGAATAAAGTGAGGAATAGAGACTGCGGATAAGAAAAATGAAGACCATCTCGATGGTAATCTAATCACGTTTTCTTCTCTCCAAACACCGAATTGGAATACTGCAACTTGCACAGACCCGGATACCTATACCACAATTTTACGTCAATGTTCAACATATCGTCGCTAGAAGACCTGAACTATACCCACACGTAGAAGAAGGAAGATGCAGAAGCATCCAATGCACAGCGAAGAGGCAGAGCTCGCGGAGGTAATGACGGTGTGAGAGTGATGATCGCCGCGGACTCGGACTTGGACCCGGACACCTGATCAAAAGTGGAGATCGTGACATGACAGAAGCCGTCGACTAGAGCATGGTCATTGTCCCAGGAGTCCGTGACATGGCGGTGGCAGCAGAGTAGACGTACAAGTACCCGACCGACTTATCGCGCACTATATACTTATCGTGTATTTTCACCACCATCGCGCCCAGTATAATATCCTACCATGTAGGCAATGTGGAGGAGAGAGGTGCATGGGCATAGTACACGCACAAATGACACGTATACGAATGCAGCGTATTAGATCTGTGGTGGCATAGGCAATAGACATACCTATACGCCACCTATATTCTCATAAATCATTATCATTATTCGTATTATCCTTCTTCTTCTTCTTTTCACCTTCTTTATCGGTTCAGATTGACCATTGGTATTTGCCACTGTCCATCGTAGTATCATCATCATATCGAAATCTACTTCTACAGTTGATTATTTTGTCGAACGAGTGTATCGTCGTGCTTGAAGTAAATTATGGAATCAGATACGAAAAAAAAAAAGGAAGAAAATAGCGAACCAAAGGTCATTTTAACAGCCCCTGGTTGGACAACCAGGAAAGAAATCTGTGGAATTTGCACCCTGCAGTATACCCTTTTCACAGCTGGAATCTGCAAAGTATATGGTGATCATTTCACCTTCGAGAGCATGTCCGAGTGTCCTGTTATAATATATTTACATAATACAGCGCCGCAGAGAGAAAGAAGAGAGAGACTGGTCGACTAATAAAGAAAAGGCCCTCGTGTGTACAAGCTATTAATGTCACTTAAGTCATCGTGTGAAAAATAACAATAGAGCGAGAATAACGAGGGCGCAAAACGTATCCGATTATATTACTCCGAAGGCAGAGAAGTCGACAACAAAATAACGGAGAAATAAAAAAAAGGTGAACTAGCCCCAAGAGGGAATGGTTGATACGAGGACGATGACGACGACGACGTTTAACAAGGGAGGCGTACGACGACGTCGGCGGTAGTGTTTTTTTTTTCCTCTGCTCGGTCTTGGTCGTCGTCGTGTGTACAATTGTCTCATACCTTCGGAGAGGTTACAGTGGTAGTATTTTTATCGAAGGGTGAATTGTCTGCTTTATGCTGGTGCTGCTGCTGGTAGTGGTAATCGAGTTGACTGGTGGTGTTCTGACGAGAGAGGGTAAAGTGCATCAAAGTAGTTGACATTTTGTACAAGAGTTTTCGCCAAAGCACGAGCAAGAGAGATGAAGACTGTGGTGACGAGGAAGGGTGCAAGAGACTCTTATATACTTGTTGATTTTCGTGTAGTTTAGGATTAGGGTTGCTGTAGAGTATACCTATTTTATAAGACACCCTTATTATGTACAGTTTACGCGAGTATTTTTAACGCTACCAAAAGCTGAAGGGCAGCAGGGACGGGGGATGGTAATAGGCTGAAATATGGCTGTATAACAAAAGACATAGGCATAGGCGCGACGTGGCATGTTCGCGATATTTTAATTTTCTTATTATTATCGAAAGAAGAAAATTACCTCTTTGCGACGACGACGACGACGACGATAGTTCAGCATTTTCTTTGTTGATTGCTACACGAGAAAGGTAGCAAGAAAATTTTGTTTGCTTTTTCCCGCTTCATTTGTGTCTTCGACATCGTCGTCGCGGCCTCGAAGCGTCAAAAGAGTTAATTTATTTTGAAAGAAGTCGACGCGAGACGCTGTCTACGTTGTTGTTTTCTTCGCAGTAAATAAAAGCTCTTCGTGAACTTTTCACAGAGTGGAGGTATTCTTTGCATTAGAGAGAAGAAAGGATTAAACGAAGAGATATTGTTATATATAGGCCGTAGATGCAATTACGAATTTGTATACATATAATGAGAATTTTTCCATGAATTTTAATAGGTACTCATTTTTATCCTTATTTTCTCATCTACTACTGCATATTGCTTCCGAATTTAGTGTAGGCGAGCGAAATTTTGAGTAGTCGAGTCAGGGCTGTATTTGATGGGGAAGTCACGGATGTCAGACTTCCTCCAAATTTTTTAAGAATTGAGATTTTTATAAAGTATTGGAAACCCTGTAAAAATGGTTCAAAATATTCTGCAAGGTCTTAAAAAATTTTCCGCATCGATTCAGACTTCCATCTATCCACGAGAAAAATACAAATTCATACATTGCTGAAAATTTGGCAATTTTTAAAAATTTACAATTTCGGAAAATTTTTGGATAATTAAAAATTGAAAATTTTTAAAAATTCGACAATTTTGTAAATTTCCCCCATTTTTAGAAATTTGACGATTTTTGAAAAGGTGATGACTTTTGAAAATTCTGCAATTTTTGAAAAATCAATAATTTTTGTGAATAAGAGAATTTTATAAAATTCGACGATTTTGGAAATTTGACATTTTTTGAAAATTTACAATTTTGGAGAATTATTAAATCATTAAAAATTAACAATTTTTAGAAGTTTGCCGATTTTAAAAAATTTTAAAAATTCAATAATATTTAGGAATTTGACAATTTTTGACAAATCAATAATTTTTGTGAATTAGAGAATTTTATAAAATTCGAGATTTTGAGAAATTTGACATTTTTTGAGAATTTACAATTTCGGAAAGTTATTGAATGAATAAAAATTGGACAATTTTAGGCAAATGAATAATTTTTGAAAATGAAAAAAAAATCTAACGCTCGAGTTTTTTAAAAATAATGCAGTTTTTACAAAAAAATGTAATTTTCGATTTATTCCATCCTTCCTTTGAAAAAATATCAGTGTAATGTATCAACTATCTGACTTCCCTATATATTTCCCCTCTCAGATTCGCCACTGCAAAGTACACCCTGGTTACTTACACCTCTTATACCTTAACGACGTCGAATAAACAAGATCGTAGCCACAAAGCGGGCTAATATTTCGCTGGGGTTAATTTTTATACCCGCTTCGATAGCAGAAGTGCTTTCAGTTGAGGTAATATTTCGCGTATATTTAATAAAAATTTGTGCCAGTGCTGAGGTAAGAGCTAATTCGAGCCATAAGTATTTAGATATTTACCTTGGTTGTAAGGAACATATCGTTGCTGGAATTATTTTTTTGTCACGCTGTATAACGCTGATAATTCGCTTTAAATTAACGTAACGTTTAATTTGGAATAGCTCGAGAAAGGGTCGAAAGATAAAATTTATACGTCGCACACGTCATATGCGGAATGTGCAAAGTGAAGCGCTGCTGGCCCAAGCGATAACGTGGCAATGGCGCGTTTCAACAAATGAGAAAAGCCGCTTTATATTTTTCAATCTAATACCACTTGCTACACCTTACACCGCACCATAAATAACGAATAATCTGCTTACAGTTTTCATTAAATAAAATTTATTCGAACCTATTCATTCGCGCCATGTATAACCACGAGACGAGAGCCCGGTACTGACGTGTACGTGTATGAGCTGAAAATGCTACAGCTTTAAAAAGCATTTGAATGTTTGAATAAGGCATAGAGTAATATCTCGGTCAAGTACGAATACAAAAAACCTTGAATCGTGCATTGCAAATATTCAAATCCATCGTACATCGTCCTTTTCGTAAATAGAGCTAGAAAGATCTCTGGCGTGAGCTGCATTGGAAACGCAGTCACGACGCAGCATCCGCGATATCGAATAGAAATCTATAATGAGATACTAAATTAAACTTATATCGACTATTCCGCAGCACTTGAAACCGACGAAAGGCTCATTCGAATAGAAAAAGCAGCGTAAAAAAACGCCTCATCTGAATAGAAAATGACTACGCCGACGAAATACCTCAACCAACGTCTTCGTCAAGAAAAAGAACCCGCCAAGAATCACTCGAAAAGTATAATGATAGTAGAAAGAGATATTGTAAGAAAACTGATTATACCTCGAGACAAGAATCGGAAAGTAACCACGCTCTTGTCTGAATCTCAATTCAACCGAATTAAAAAGAATTCACGTGTAAGTAATGTTCATTATATGGTTTCCTCTTTTATACATATTACATATTGTATCTGCATCGAATCGCAAACACCTTATAACACTTTCTTCAGACAATTATCTTCTGGTTTATTCATAATTCCGAGCAATTAACTTTCCTCAATCGGCTCCTGAAGCGTTGATTTATGATTTCACGTATTTTAGGCAAATTGAGTATGCAATTTTATTAACATTCGAGATAAACCGGCGTAAAAGTTGCCTAGCGCGTTTATTAAGGCGAATTGAAAATGTACGTTTTTTTCCTCTTCAATCGAATCGTTTTTTCCAAAAAATAAAATGTCGTAAGAGGGGCTTTTTATACTTTGGTGGTACCTTATACTCTCGTATGTGACGAGATTTCTATAAGATTTGCGTCAAGTAATTTCCTTTTTTTTGACGCCTTTAAAGGGCTGAATCAATACGAACTTATAATGGAAGTAAGGGTGCAATAATAGGATTGGAAATTGCCCTTAAAGAGACACTAAGCTATACTAGCGATGAGATTTTCATCGATTTGTAATTAAATCGATTCGGTAAAGAAAACAAACAACAAAAGATGTTTGAAACATTGAATATTCGCCTTCTATTCAAATAGATTCGAATGAAATCAACTGAAGTGAAACCGAGAGAAACATCCAATTAAGTCGATGGCAGTGTGTGTTGTAAGGTGTTAGAGTGAAAATGACGATGACTCACCTAGAAACCTATTGAATAAACAAATTAGGGTGAAGGTTTGGTATCTGCGACGGAATCCTTTTTTCAGAACTAATGTCTTCTTTTCCCTATTCTTGAGTGAAATGAGAAAGAAAAAAATTTGAATTTCTTTGCTTTTTAGTGAACTGAAAGTAGTAATGAATAAGATCATTTTAATTTAATAATATTCAATTTTTGTCGATTTATAAGTTTTGGTCAATTCAAGATTTGATTTTTGATTTTTTTTAGTTACCTAGGTATTCATTTTTTTTTTCAAATTTTTTACACCAGTTGCAATTTCTTCAATTTTAAATAGTTTTGAATTTTATTTCAATTTTACAATTTTTTTAAAGATTTTTAATTTCAATTTTTAGTTTTCAAGATAATTTATTTGAATTTTCCATTTTTTTTAATTTAAAATATTTCCTAATTTCAAATTTTTCAAGTTTTCAAGTTCCCACTTTTTATTTTAAATATTTTTCCAAATTTCGATTTTAAAATTTTTTTAATCGTTATAATTTTTTTTTTTGATTTTGAATTCTTACTAGTTCTCATTTCTTTATACTATTTTCATTTTTTTAAATTTGCAAGTTTTCATTTCTTTTTTTAATTCAACAGTTTTTCAAATTTTTAATCGTATTATTTTTTTAAAATTCTGAATTCTGGATTCTTACTAATCATTTTTTTTATATTTTCCATTTTTTCAGAATTTGAAGCTTTCATTTTTTCATTTAAAATATTTTACGTACTAGTGAAATAAAGTGCACTTTATTTACCACTTTTCTGATCTAAAAGTACATTTGTTTCCTACGTTACGTAAAATATATGTATTATCCGACTAGTGAAATACTATTTCCCAACTTTAATTTTTAATCGTCAATTTTTTTCAAATTTTGAATACCTATAGGTACCAATTTTTACTTTTTTCAATTTTCATTTTTTTTTTTAATTCAAAACATTTTTTTTATTAAATTTTTTTTTTAGCTTTTAATCATTTCAAATTTTACCAGAATTTTTCCTTTTTTTTTATTAGATGTTGAATTTTTTTCAATTTTTTCATTTTTCAAATGGTTAAAAACATTAGGTAGGTACCTATTTGGGCGTTCCATTTAAGAAAAAGCCTCATTTTCAATTTTAATTTTACCCCAATTTTTTAATTTTTTTGTTTAGAATGTTTTCAATTATCAATTTCAATTCTTGCAACTTTCAATCGTTCGCGTTCCAAATTTTTAATTAAATTTTTATGTTTTTTTTCTTAATTTCAATTCTTTCCAATTTTTTATGTTTTCACCTTTTTCCTAATTCAAAATATTTCCCCATTTCAATTTCTTTTTTCAATTTTTAATAGTTTCAATGTTATTTGAATTCTTTCTATTTTTTATAATTTCTTCAGTTTCAAATTTTTTAAGTACCTACTTTTTTTGCTATTGAACATTTTAAATTTAAATTTTTATCATCAATAACTTTATTACTTCACATTTTTTCCTTCTTTTTTTTCAGTTATTGTGAATTCTCCTTGATTTTCATTTTTTCATGTACCTAATTATTATTATTGTTGTATTTTTTTCATGTTTTAACCACTTTAAAATTCTTTTGATTTCTTTTCTCATTTTTATTTTTGAAATTTCTATTTATTTATTTTTGATTCATCACCTTTTTCTAATCTTAAATTTTTATTTGGACTTTTTTTAGGTTCCATTTTTTAAAATTTTTAGCCATTTTGATCAAATTGGAATCTTTTTTGTTTTTTATTTCTTCATTTTTTTCATTATCATTATAATTATTATTGTTGGTGTTTTAAATTGTTTACTAATTTTTAAATTTATTTGACTTGAATATTTCTGTATTTTTTCGATGTTTTACGATTTTTAAACGTTATTTGTGTTAATTTTTTTTCGACTTTCTTGATTTTACGAGATCAAAGGTCAAGACTACTCGATTATGATCTTAGATCACCGCCAAGAACATTGTCTTGAAAAGGTCATCAAATCAGCTTATCCATCTCTGCTTGGAAGTGGCCTAATTTCCACTTTTATGAGGAAAATATATACTCGTACCTAAAGCTGACTCAAAACAAGACTATAAATTTACACTAAATATTCATCATCAAAGTCGAATAAATTGCATATTCTACATTCTCAGCTTATGCAACACATCAAACATTCGAACCATTACAGTAGTTTATCTAATGATCCCAGGGGTAAAATGGCAATATTTATGCACCTCACGTCGAACATCAGCAAAACATCGGTCATTTCTGTCGAATAAGTTGCCTACTTCACGTTTGAAGGCGCTAAGAAATTAACAATTCTTGTACCTGAATTTTTTCAAGTATGCAAACTATCGTACATTTGTATTTAATGTGCAGTTTAGCTCATATTTTTCAAGGAACTGGACTCATGGAAAAAAACAACCTAAAAGGAAATCTTGTATACAAAGCACGGTAGAATGTAGATGGATGCTTTATAAGTAGTCTACTTCATATTACAAGAGGCTATAAGTGAAAATTCTGAAAATTGATGACCTGCGAGGGAATTTATGTTCGGATCTTTTTTCTTTTTTTTTCACATTTTTCGTGAAATGTTTACGTGAAAATATTTTATACGCGTAATTCATCTCATATCAGTTCACTACAGTGTTTGATTTTTAACAGAGTTATATACAATATTATAAATGGTTTGCACTTCGTAATATCCCAAAAAAGAATCCTTATCGCGACCCAAATCTAAGAAGGTATTCTCTTACTACAGCTTTTTACAGACTCGCCCATCCCCGAAGAAAAACCCAGCACGGAAGCGCTGATCGAAGAAGAAAAAAGTAAAATCGAGTCGTTAAAGAGACAAATCGAGAATTTGAAAAAACACACCGTCAACGAGGTAAAGCTGAATTTCAACATTAGTGAAATACATTACACCTAATTGAATAAATCTGACATCGTTGTCGCCATAGTTAGCAGAAGAAGAAGAAGAAGAAGAACGACGTGAAAAACAGCTTGTGTTAGCTCGAACCGAGCAACTGAAACAGGAACAAGAAGATGAAATGAAACAATACAATTCTTTATTATTAAGCATTAAATGTAAAGCGATACAAGACGCTCAAGTGGCTGAGAAGCAACTCATGAAGTAATTTAACTGTCACACTGTATAATAATCTTACAAGGTCGAGGTATCGCGTAGGGGTTGGATGGAAAATCCGAAATTAAATCTTTTTATGGGCCAGGGTTGTGTCTGTTTTTGCGAAACGTCACGCCGTTAATTTTCAGCTTTTTCCTGCAGACAGAGATTAAAACTTTACGATGATGGTGAAGATGCCAAGATGGAAGAGGATAGGAAACTGGCTGAGGAAGCTTTGAGAAAGAAGCGTGAAGAAGAGTATGCTAGAAAACAGCAGTATGCTCAGTGTATACTGGAACAGATTGAACAAAATGAAAAGAAAAGGTATCAAGAAATACAGACGATTAAAAAGGTTCGTATTGCGAAGTGTCAAATTTTTTTCCCAGTTTCTCAAAAAATAAACTTGGAAATTTTTACTATTTTTTTTTTTCAAAAACGCATTGATCAAAAAAATTTTTTTTTTCATTTTTCTCCAAGAAATATTTTTTTAATTTTTTTTCTTGAAACTTTTTTGATGAATTTTTCTTTTTTTGTAATATAAACTCTTTTGAATCAAAAACAATTTTTTTTTAATTTTTTTGGATAAAAATTAAAATCTCTTTCGTTTTATTTTCTTCAGGAATTTTCAACTCTGTTCATCAGAACTAATTTTTTTTTCAATTTTTTCATGACGAAGTATTCATAATTTTCTTCTTGAACCAATTTTTTTTAACTTTGTCCAAAAAAGTAAGTAATCATCTCTTCAAATTTTTTCAAAAAAAAAAAATCTCGGAATTTTTAACAATTTCTGATCAGAAATTTTTTTCCCAATTTTTTCAAAACAAATTTTTCAGGTTTCACTTTTAACCACTTTTTAAAATTTTGTCCAAAAACATACTCACTTACATATCGACAACATAAGCCAAACTATTTTTGAAAAAATTAGGCTTTTCATAAATTATGTGGGTTAGCTGGTCCTGCATCTAAGAAGTCGATATCATTTCAAATTTTTACAAACATTTTTTGCTGTGAATTTTTTAATTTTTTTCATCAAAAATAATTCTTCAATTTTTCCAAGACGAATTTTTCATAATTTTTTTGTTGTAACAATTTTTTTAAAATTTTGTCCAAAAACTTCTCATTAAATAATAAAAAAATCCGGGGGAATTTTTAATTATTTCTCATTAAATTTTTTTTTTTTGTAAATTTCAAGATGATTCATAATTTTTTTCAACAATTTTCTTAAATTTCGTCTAAAAAATTTTTTTCTAAATTTTTTCAAAAGAAAAAAATCCTTTGAAGTGTTTAATTTTTTTTCGTTAAAATAATTATTTCCATTAATTTTTTCAAGAAAATTTTTTCATAAGTTTTTAAAATTTTGTCCAAAATCACATTTCTTAATAAATAATTATTCGGTTCATTTTTTTTCATTTTCAAGTTTCTGATCAGAAAGAATTTTCCATTTTTTTTAAATTAATTTCAAATTTTTTTTTAGACAATTGTTTCAGTTTTGTCCAAAAAATGTTTTTCAAATTTTTTCAAAGAAATAAAAATGAAAAAATCCTCGGCATTTTCAACTTTTTTGATCAGAAATCATGTTTCCTTTCAAAATTTCAAATTAAGTTTTTTATAATTTTTTTTAACATACTTAATTTTTTCTACTTTGTACAAAAACATACATTTTTGATTTTTTTCTCATTTTTCAAAATTCGATTTCAATTTTTTTTGGGAAGATGGGAATTTACATTTTTTTGATCAAACCATTTTTCTCAATTTTTTTTTTTTGAAGAAGAAGAATTTTTAGTATTTTTTTGAGACAATTTTTCAAAATTTTGTCCAAAAACACTCCTTAAATTTCTTCAAAAAAAAATTTTTAATTTAAAAAAATATAAAAATTCTATGTACTTCAATT
>FIZV01008606.1:0-10479 GCA_900050545.1 Trionymus perrisii | reverse complement strand
AAAGGAAAAAGAAAAAAAAAAAGAAAACTTTTAGAATAAACAATATTCATAAGATCATTACTTAAAAAAAAAAACAAATCAAAACGATTTTTTTCAGAGATTTTTACCCAGAAAATTGTTTTATGAGAAAATTCTAGATTTTATTAAGAAATTTTACGAAAAAAGTATTTATTTAAGTATTTTTTTTTCAGTTAAATTTTTGGGAGAAACTGAAATAAAAAATGATCTTTTTGAAATAATTTTTGAGATTTTTTTACTAATTTCAAATTTCACTAAAAAAAAAAATTAAGTTTTATTTCTTTAAAAAATGGAACACACTGACTTCAAAAAAAAAAAAAAATAGAATTTTTTTACTCATGAAAAATTAATTTTTTTTTTTCATTGAAAAAAATGTTCACCTGCTCCAAAGAAATTGAAATTTTTTTATATCAAGAAGGAGTTTTCAAATGTTTTTCGCTTCGTTTTAATTTAATAAAATTTTTAAAATAGGGAAAATTTCTGAAGATTGATAAATTTTACAATAATTTTAAAAATGTTAAAATGGAATTATATTTTTTAAAATTGGTAAAAGTTCATAATTTGTAAATTTTTAAAATAGGTACCTATTAACACTTTTTTGTGTGTTTAATCAATTAAATTTTAGCTAAATTAAAAAAAAATTTCAACCTCATTTTTTTATGTTTGTTTTTAAAATTTTTTTATGGATTATTGAAATTATATCTATCATTTTCTAAGATTAGCAATTTTTAAAATTTTTGAAATATATTATTGCATCTTTAAAATTTGGTAAAAAATTAAAAATTTGTAAATTTTAATCAGTTTTTTCTAGTTTTAACAATTTTTTAAATTCGGCTAAATTTCCAAAAAAAAAAAATTAAAACACCAATTCGTAAGATTTGATAGATTTTTAAATTCGTTGAAAATTCAATATTTAATCAAAAATCGAAAAATTGACATTTTTGGAAATTATTAAGTTTTAAGAAATTTTTTTAATTTAATAAATAGGTACCTATTGAAATTTTAGTCAGTTTTCAATTTCAAAAAATTTTCAAAATTTAATAAATTTTTGAAGTTTGGGAAATTTTACTATTTTAAAATTTTTGAAATCGAAATCCATCTTTAAAAATAAGTAATAATTCGATGTTTTCAAATTTTTAAATTTCAATAAATTCCTTAAAGTTTTATCAATTTTTGAAATTCAGCTCAATTCCAAAAAAAAAATTGAAATTTGAATTCTCAAAGTTTTTTTTTTTTAATTTTTATAAAATTTTGAGATTTAATAAAAATGAAAACTTTTGAAGTTGGAGCAATTTTTTAAAATTTGGTAAAAATTCAAAATTTGGAATTTGTAAAATAAATATCAAAATTATTCGGTAAATTATCAAATCTAGCAAGGAAGAATTGAAATACCTCGTCGTAAGATTTCCACATCTGCGAAGATCTGCGATCCTGACTACTCGAAGCTGACGAATTGAAATACCTAAACGAGGCATCCGAAGCTGGAAGACTAACTCGTCCCCGAGTACCCCTTTCGTATCGTCTGGTAGGCGGATTCATTAAACTTCCATATCCTCCAACGGATAAAAACCTCGTATATGCCGGAGCACTCATGTTCCCAAGTGACTGTCGAGGACTTCTGATACAGTAATCGAATTTAGCTTGGCTTAGTACCGCTTCCAGTTCTTCTTCTTCGGCCACCGCTGCTGTTATCGCTGCTTCTAAAGTTTCATCTGGCCTAGGTTTACATTTACTTTTGTACACGACCAGTAGAACCATCAAGGTAAAGAACCCTCCTAGTGTGGCTGCTATTCGAATCTGCCAAACGTATGAATAATTTCAGATATAGAAAGGCATACTTTTTTTTTTCTTTATAAAAATAAAGAATTTACGAATTCTGGAATATACTCGTATACTACGAAATTTCGGTTCAAAAATAAATATTTAATCAGCATACTTACGCCAGTCATAACATCGTAAGTTTGATAGAATTCCATTCTTACTCTTTCTCGTTCGCTGAGAGTAGTCGGAGTGGGCCCCAACCTAGTAAAACTTTCTGATAATATGACAGCGGTTGTTGTCGCGTTCGAAGCGACGCCCATTGCAATGTACTCCGCATTTACTGTATGCTAATCCCATTTACTACCTGCAAAGTAATTTCAAACTAATTCATAAGTTGCTTTTGCCAACAACACAACTAAAACCTACGGTATTATAGGTATTTCCAATGAAGTAAACCTGTTGCTTTGGTAATTCCTTAACAAAGTAATTGTACTATATTATTCTACGAAAAAAGAAAGCCCATTTTAGGATTTTTTTTGCAACTTTCTAAAGTTAACTTAGTAGATGAAAAACTGTAGTTTTTTTTTCCCTTTCTACATCATCAAAGCTGAGTATAAAATTGAATTGTTTCCGTTGATTTATTTTTTTCATTTTGGAAAGCATTTCTCTAACGACGTATAGTTTTCATGTTCTCGTTAGAAATGTAAGCTCGTGAAGCGTAGGTATCATAAAAAAAAGACATAATCCTAATAGTAGGTAAATCTTTTTTTATATGAAACGAAGTATAACCTCAAAAAAGGGCCATTATGTATGTCTAAGTTCTAAAATAACTTAGAAGGTAACTTAATTCCACGTTTAGGCGAACATTTATTAAATTCAAAAGACAACATTAAGTACGTAGAATCGATAAAGCGGTCCCGCGAACATATGACAACGGTGCGTTCTCGCTGTTTTATTTCGCCCGAATGATTCTCTCGTAGGTATCTCTCCGAAAATACCTACGTAGTTGGCCTTTTTTCCTCGTACGAAAAAAAATTTACATAATTTGAAAACATTTGCATTTCTTTGAATACCTACCTAAAACGAGCGTTCACATGATTGTGTTATCGAATAAAGTTTTAAAGTCGTCCTAATCACAGGCCTATGCCAAGGTGGCGTTCATCTAGTATAGGGCGTCCTCATTTTCGGTTTTTGATTTTTTTTTCATCTTACCCCTCCCCCCCCCATCAAAAAATTGATTTTTTCCATAAAAAAAAAATTACTTTTTTTAGTGAACTTCCTACTTCTCGAGAAATGCAAAAACTAAAAAAAATAAAAAAAAAATTAATTTATAATTCAGAATTATTCATTTTATGAGCAAGTAATTCCTGATTTTTAGTTTTCCTTTTGACTGAATTTTAATTGGTGCCTGAATAAGGGAGTAAATTAAAAATTTGGAATTCTTTTCACATGAAAGGAGTCAAAATTGATGAAATAGAATGAAAAAATTCAAATGTTTGAAAATTTGTCAATTTTAAAAATGAGGTAATAAGCACCACGTAAAATTCGCTCATGAAGAACTTGGGAAGGTAAAACAAAAAAAAATAATATAGGTACCTAGTATTCTTTCATTGGAAAAAAAATGCTCTTACATTTTGGTTATAAAATGTATAGGTACTTAAGTACTTTACAAAATTTTGATTTGAAAAAAATTTAAGAAAATAGGTAAGTGTTTTGTGATAAAATAAATTGTTCAAGGTTTGGCTTAAACTCAAGCAAAAGAGGTATCATCGGTGGAAAGCGGTTTATAAAAAGATTTTTTGAAAAGAAAATTATTCGAATTTGTTTTTAAAAAAATGTACTGATTTTTGTTCAGAAACAAATTTTTTAAATTTTAAATGACGCCAATTTTAGAATTGTTTTCAAATTTTGGTTCAATACAAAATTTAGAATATTACAAATAATATAAAAATTCACGTTATTGAAATATTTTCTTAATTTCGAGAAAAATCAATCTTTATAAAATTTTGAATCAAAAATAAATTTAGGAACATATCGTTGTAAAATTGTTTCCAAAAAACTAAAAACTTTGTTTTAAAACAAATTTTTGGGAACAATTTTGTTCAAAAATTAATTTTAAAATTTTGGTTCAACCAATTTTTGGAATCTTAAAGTTTTCAAAACTTCAGATTACGAGTGAGTATTAAATAACTTTTTAAAATTTTGCAAGCTAATAAAATTTTAAAATTCCTATTTAATTGTTTATAAACAATTTTCTTATTTATTATTTTTTTTTTTTTTTTTTTTTAAATTTTGGTTTAAATATAAATATTTGGGCGTATTTTAGTAATATAAATTATTTTAAAAAAAATGTCCTTGTAAAAAAAAAAATTTTTACATATTTCAGATACTTTGTTGATCAACTCTTTAAAAAAAATGTTGGAATAATTTTTTATTTTTTTTAAAGATACCTTGGTAGGTACCTCAAATGAAATGTTTTTTTTTTTTAAATTTAGGTTCAAACAATATTTTTTTGAATCTTTTTGAAGAATAATTTTTTTTAAATGTCAAATGCAATTTTTTCGGATTTTGTTGTTAAGCAAATTTTCTAATTTGTGGTCAAAATGCAATTTTTTTGAATTTTGGTTCGAACAATGAACCTTAGTTTTTGGAATCTTGTTAAAAAAAAATTCTGGAAAAATATATTTTTCAAATTTTTGCTTCAACAATAGGTACATTGTGTAATCTCGTTGTAAACGAATATTTTTTTCAACTTTGATTGAAATGCAAATCTCTAAGTATATAAAAAGCAAATTTTTGAAATTTTGCTCCAATAAGAATTTTTAAAATTTTTGCTCAAAACCCTTGCCAATAAAATGAAATTTATTGATTTTTTTTTTTTTTAATTTTTGGCAGAAGAATATTATGTTTTAAATATTGTTGTAAAAATATTTTTTTTAATTTTGATTTAAACGCGATTTTTATAAATTTTTGCTCAAACATCATTTTCAGAAGGAAGCAGAATTTTTCTTAAAATAATTTTTTTTTTAAATTTTTGTTCGAACACAGATTTTTTGAATCTTATCGAAGAAGATTTTTCCACGTTTTAGTTTAAATGCGAATTTTCAAATTTTAGCTGAAATGTCTTATTTTGCAATTTTATTGAAAATCATCTTTTTAAAATTAAACTAAAACTCAATTTTTTAAAATTTAAGGCTTAAACGTCAATTTTTGGAATCTCGTTAAAAAATAAAATTTCTCGAAAATCCTTTTTCTCAATTTTTGTTTACATACGAACTTTTTAAATTTTTGCTCGAACGTTAAATTTTTGTATTTTATTGGTAGGGAATTTTTTCAATTTTTGTTTAATCAGAATGTGAATTTTGTTGAATTTTTGCTTAAATTTCACTTTTTTTAGAGTGTTGTTGAAAAGTAAAATTTCTTGCTACCGTTTTTTAAAAAATTTTGTTCAAGTCAAAATTTTTTGAACCCTTGTAGAAGATAGGCGTTTTTTATTTTGTTTGGTTCAAACGCGAATTTCCAAATTTCGCTCAAACACGTGTTTTTGGAATTTAGTTGAAAACTTTTTTTTTTTGTAATTTGATCAAAATACGAATTTTTTCAAAATTTTGCTCGAACGTCAATTTTTGGAATCATGCTTTGTTAAAAACCAAAATTTTTATTTTTGGATGATTTTTTTTTTTTAATTTTGGTTTAGTATAGACTTAGAGAGAATTTGTAATACGAGTATATTCGTCGATACAGATTTTCCTTCATGTTGTTATATTTTTTTTCAAATTGTTGTTCATAAATAACGTATTTTAGAAATCTCATTGCAAAACTGTTTCTAGAAAAAATTATTTGAAATCAAATTATTCAAATTCTTCCATTGAACATTTTTTTCCAACTTTATTTTTCAGCAAAATGCCCAATTCTAGAAACTTTTTTTTTAAATTGTAAAATTTTTCTTTGGAACACAAATTTTACAAAATTTTGTAGGTGACTTTTTTTTTACAAATTAAGACCACTTTTTTGAATTTTTTCAAAAATCAATATTTTTCAATCCCTTCATAACCCAAACATATAGAAACACTTACGCCTTTAGGCCTACTACTGTTATTTTATTGTAAACTGTATTTTTTAAATTCTCGTCATTTTACTAAAGTGAATGTTTCGAATGAACAAACCGCAACTTGAATCGACCTTTTGTAATCCTAATACGTTTCAAAGGTTTGTGGTCACTGGTTATTTTGACAACAGATAGAATACGTTGCATGCATAAGCTGTGCAATTAAACATACATGATTCCCATATATACCTAGTTACCTACCTACGTAGTGTATTTTTCTTTCTGCTCGCAATTCTCTTTGCATCGTGCCTGCGACAAAAAGCTATAAGGATACACAGACAAAAGATGCACGCTGCTTATACATGCAAACTAGACCTAATCTGAAATTAGGCAAATAATTAATTATGCCTGTTTCCAACTCCCAAAACAAACGTCAACGTTTTCCTTTCGACTAAAAGTTTGATACGTAGTCGCAAAATGCCAGAATATTAATCTTATTGAATTGTAGCGTTGAAACGTAACGTATTAAATGAAGTAGCTTTACTAAATTTTAGCTTTTTTCTCCGCTCCTCGACTCATATTACGGCAATTTGTAACCGCACGATGAGTTCTAAAAAGACCTAATTTATGCAGTCATTAATCAGTTACTTGTACGGAAATTTTTCTCGTGATTTTTTTTTTGTTGTTGTTGTTCCGTATTAATGGCGAGGTTTGATTTATGTGTAAAGATTTATTAGGTTGATATTTAATCCCCGGAGAAATGATTTTTTTATTTCAAATGGATATTATTTTCGTTCATTTTCAGACTTCGGTGTGTACGATGGACTATGCGACATGAAGAGGAAATTCAGACCGAGAAAAATAATCGTCGATAGTTGAAATTTTACCTGGGTAAGTTTTAGTCAATAATTAATTTTCCAAAAAAATTTCTTATCATAGTTGACCTTTCAAAATACGAGGAATTGTGAAAAAAATCTGATAATTTTTCGTGTTAAGATGGAAAACTGAGGGAAAAAATCTATTATTATGCGCCCGCGTCGAGATCACCGATCGCAAAAATTCGAAAAAAATCTGCATAGTGTAGAAGAGTCTAGGAAATGTAAAAAAAATCCTCTGTGGGCGCTTTAAAACTCCCCTCCAGCGCGATGTGAAGCGTTCAAGGCCGAATTCAAGGTCGCTTTAGTGATTGGAAAAATCTGAAAAAAATCCTCAACACTCTTCTCAAGTACCTTTACCTTTGTGCCAAGTTTGGTAAAAATCGGTTGAAAACTCGCAGAAATGGGATTTTTAGCCTTAAAATTACGTACCTATTTTGAGGCTCCTGCCCTGATAAGCGAAGGTACAAAAATCGCACATACGCTCTAAAATCATCTTTTACTACGTATTATAAATCGTAAAAGCTAGAAAAATTTTGAAATTCGACAAGAGACCAAATACCCCCCTCACCCCCACATCAGAGTATTTATCGACCAAATTAAACCAAAAATCCATCGAATGGATATATTTTAAAATTATTTTTATAATTAATTCGTACATTACATTGCCAACTGCGGTGGAATAAAATTGATACATGAAATACCGCACCCCCTACGACACTACGAACGTAGGGTGCAGTTATAGGAAAACGTTAAATATACGATGATAAATGGTAACCACTTTTCAGTCTTGAATGTTACTCATTTACCCCAAGAGAACACAGTATGATCCGTATAAGTTCTCTAATCACCATATTGAAGGGTTAAATGTGTTCATTAGCTATAAATTGAAAACACCCCCCCCCCATATCGTCCCGAATGTAGATGTAGGTATTTTAAACGGATATAATAAACACAGGAGATAACGTATATGAGTGCGGGCACCCAAACTCGCAAATCGAACACAGTTGTACGAAATACGAATGTGCGTCTTTGTGACATGTCAATCTTTTCCAAAGAATATCCAATAATCTCGATGGGTATTTTGAGGTATACGAGTTTGTTATTGCGTTTTGTTTGTACAACTGTTTTCAAAACTTCAACCAAATTCGAATCACAACAAAAAGGATTAAATAAGTGGTCGCAAATATTCTCTCACAAAAGAATCCATTTTTGTGGAATTTTTCCTTTCGGAGTTTTCAGCAATGTATTTTTCGATGAAATAATTTTTTCAGTGAGGAAAACAATTACGGATTTTATAAGAATAAAATTTAAAAAATACTTGATTAGATTTTCGTTTCCAAAAGAAAAGAACAATTTTTTTGATTTTTTTTTAGAAGACAAAAATTCAAGTTTTATGAGCATTTTTTTTAATGAGTTTTTTCATTTTTAAAAATAATTTTATAAGAATGAAATGTTTTAGATTTTCTTGGAACGGATTTTGTTACTAAATTTTTGAACAAATTATTTTCAATTTTTTAAAACAATTTTTCACTGTTTTTTTTTTTTTTTAATTTATTTGTAAACTGCGTTTTTCTACATTTTAAAAAATCAATTTCTTCAATATTTTTTTGCTTATTTTATTTTTGTTTCTTTTAATTGAAGGATTAGCTGATTATTAATTTTTGAAAATTTTTTCAGAAGCAAATTAACTACTCGTATAACTAAATTTTAAATTTCTAAATTTTTCCCCAATAGAATGTTTTTGTTTTTCTTTAAATTTTTTGAATTTTCTAAATTTGTAAAAATTCAACTTCCTTTTAAAATTTTTTGGATATTTTTTTTTTCAAAACAAAGAAAAAGAAAAATTACTTAACCTTACTGATTTTCCAATGTATTTTCAAAAAAGAAAAAAAAACATAATTTCAATTTTTTTTAAATAAATGTTTTTATTTTCATTTTTAAAAATTTTCATATTTAATTAAATGTTTCAAAATTCTAATTTTTAAAATTAATTTTTCCATTTTTTGAAAAAATTTTTAAGCATAATGTTTTTCAGATTTTTTTAGGGGTCATATGACGTATTTAATTTTTTTTTAATTATAAAATTTTTAATTTATCTAAATGATTTTTGCCTGTTTTTCAATCTATCGTTTTTTTGAAGTGGGTAAACAAATTTTTAGAAATGTTCTGAAAATTATAATCAATTTTCTGAACTTTTATCAAAAATTTATTATTTTTTTTTTTTAAGCAAATGTTCTCATTTTTAAACTCAAATTGTTGAGATTATAGCTTTCAGATTTTTATGGAATTTTCCAAAGTTTTTTCATAACTTAATTTTTTTTAAAATTTAATTAGGGGTTTTTATTTTTAAATTCAAATTAGTGTATTCAGATTTTTTTGGAAGTGTTTTTGGGTTTCCATGATAAAAATTTGTTGGAAAATTTTTTTACAGTTTTTTGATAGCTGATTTTTTTAAATTTTTGTAGAATAAAACATTATTTTGGATTGAATTTTTCTAAACTTTTGAAACAATTTTTTTAAATTTATTTTTAGTGATAAGCTTTTTTGGACTTATCATGATTTCTTTGATTTTTTCTTAAAAGTAACTTTTTAAAATGTTTAAGGACGACTTTATTTAAAATTTTTATTCAAAACGAATTTTAAACAAATATGTAATTCAGTTGAAAAATTTTTGAATATACTCGTATTTTTAAGAATTTTTAAATTTGATGTTTTCTATATTTACGAATTTTTTTAATTTTTTGAGAGTGTTTTAAATTAAAAAAAAATGCTTACCTATTAAAATATATAAATAAATATAGGTACTTCTACCTAGTACCTACTCCTATTTTCTACAATTTTGTTAATTTTTTTTTGAATTTTCTAAAAATAAAATTTTCATATTTTTTGTCAAATTTTTTATTTATTAATTTTCTTGGGCACAAATTATTCTAAATTATCTGAAAACAATTTTATTTTCATTTTCGATGAACAATGTTTTAAAGTTGAAAAAAAAAACTTTATTTTGAACATCAAATTTTATTTGTTCAAGTAGGTACAGTACATTTTTTTTTTTTAATTTTGAAAACTAAGATATTTTTTAAAGCTTTTTTTGAAGTTTCTAAGAATATTTTTCTGAACAATTTTTTTTTCAAATTTTGAGGATGTACTTTTCAAATTAAAAAAAAAATAATGTGCATAAATTTATGAAAAAATTTTGGGAACAATTTTTACTTTTTTTTTTTGATTAAGAACATATTTTTTTCAACTTTTGTTAGATTTTTTTTTTTTTTTAATTGCAAAAAAAGTTAAAAATTTTTGTTTGGAAATAGATTTTTAAATTGTTTTCTTATTAAATTAAATATCGTATATTATTTTTGTAAAATTACATTCATTTCAACTTCGTAAACAGTTTGTTTGAATTTTCTAAAAAATTAACTAATCAAATTTTTTTGCCAAAAATTTTATTTTTAAATTGTTTTGGGCACAAATGATTTTAAATTTCCTGAATACCTACTTTTTTAGATTTTCGATCGACGCATGTTTTTATTTTTAAAAGTAGGAATTCTTGTTGTTTTTTTTTTAAATCTTTGAAAAAAATTTTTTTGAATTTTTAAAAAATCAGCTGTTTGATTTTTTGAGGAACAGAGTTTTTTAATTAAAAAAAAATGTTCTATCTTTTTTAAAACCTGTTTTCGTACATTAAGGGTATGCTCTGACCCTGTTATCAGTAAAAAAATTTATGACGTGATTTCTCAGCGAATACTCAATTAAATGTTGTGAAATTTTGATATT
>FIZV01008574.1:0-29289 GCA_900050545.1 Trionymus perrisii | reverse complement strand
GGAAAAAGAAAAAAAATGAAAAGTACCTAACTTTTCTGAAAAAAAAAAAAAAAAAAAAAACGATAAAAATTTTTTTACGTTAGAAAAATTTAGTGATGCTTTCCCCCAATTTGGGATATCTTTTTATTTCAAAAAATCTGAAAGATTTCATTCTACAAAATAATAAAGAATTTCGTTAGTTTCGTAGATAATTCAGGATGTTGTTTTTTTTTAATTAGGTATACTTACTTGTAAAAAAAATAGCTCTTTGGTACAATAAGTTCGTAATTTTTCCCCGGAAGTGATTTGTTGGGAAATGAATGATTTTTAAAAAAATTGAAATTTGCTCACGATGTTACACACATGATAAGATTTCACTTGGTAATCGATACTTGTCTGATTTTAGGTGTAAGCATGAGAAATAAGAAATCTAAAGCGGACGAAGTTCCTAACGATAGAATCGAAAGACCAATGTCCTGGGAAGGTGAACTATCGGATTCAGAAATGAAACAAGTAAGCAACGTAAACGCAACGTGTTCAACTATTTAGGATTTTGTATTATTTTGTTTGTTGATCGTCGCAATAACTGAAAATATGTTATGTTATTGTTTTTATTTATAACTTAGGAAAATGAAGACGAGGATACGTTAGTCAATAATAACGGACGTGATTCTGCTAATTCAAGAACTGATAATGCGGACACTTCCGACGACGGGAAACCAGCTCTTCTGAAGTTTACTACTGAAGTTATAGTAAGCTGTATTTGATTCGAATGTACTCATCTGTTGGTGTAGATACTTACTTTTAACGTTGAATTTTCATTCGATTGCAGGTGGACCAGATGGCTGACAACGTTAAAGTGAGCAAAGCTACATCACAATCAGAAATTCCTCTTTTAGTGGATAAATTACTAGGTTTGTATACCGATTGAAATTTAAATTACGTACCGTAAATTCTTTCGATGATACTAAGACAGATTATATTTTATTCGCAGGAAGTAGTTATAGTCCGATATTACAGCATAGATCTGGAAAAACTCAAATACCACCGACTCCTAGCCCAGATTCTGCCATACACAGTTGCTATTCTCCGACCCAATCTCCAGTCACATCCCGACATTTACCGTCTTCCGGATTTTCTTCACCGTTCACACCGTCGCTTTCTCGTAATAACAGCGACGCTTCTCAATACGGAGGATCTCAACATAGTTCGTGCTATAGTCAAAGTTATTCTTCGGTTTCGGTATCTCCTACGCAATTTTCACCCACTCATTCGCCGATACAAGGAAGACACGGGTATAAAAACGCTTCGGATTTTCCACCTCATAGTAAGTATTTCTTTTTTTCCAAAATGGTGATATCTTAATTCGCCGCAATGACGTAACCGTTTTGCTTTTTCTAGGTATTAATGGGAATAACGTTTATAATATAAATAGACATAACGTTTTAGAAGATAACATGCATTTGGATTCTGTTTCAACGGAACATCACAATGGTACGTATACCGGCGTAAAAATTGATGATTATTCGATTTTATACAGTTTATGAAATAACAACATCACCATTTTTTTTTCTACTTTTTGTATCTGCTCGTGAAAATTGCTGATTGAGTAACGCGTGCAATAATGCATCGATATGCAAATATTTTATAGTTTCCATATTGCTTATACATGGTACTGCTTATTAGTGTTCTAAACGCTGGAATTAATTTCTTATCTTAAGACTAAAAATGCAAAAAAAAAAAATCGATGAATTCCTCGGTAGCGTTTTTGATTAAGTGTTATAATTTTTCAGACGATAGTAATTTGTACGAAGATCGAGTACCTCCGTTTACCACCGAAATGGGCCATCATTCCCCTAACTTGAGCACATCCTCCGGTATATCAAGACAACAACTAATCAACAGGTAAAAATAACACTTTGAAGATGGGAAAATTTATCGGTAAATTTTTTTAACAACATTTTCTTTTTTTTTTTAGTCCATGTCCTATTTGTGGTGATAAAATATCCGGCTTTCACTACGGAATTTTTTCTTGCGAAAGTTGTAAAGGGTTTTTCAAAAGAACGGTGCAAAATCACAAGAATTACGTTTGTTTGCGAGGATCGTCTTGTTTAGTTACAATCGCAACTCGTAAAAAATGCCCAGCTTGTAGGTTCGATAAATGTTTGAATATGGGAATGAAATTAGAAGGTAAAGATGATCTTGATGTAAGTTCATTTTGTTTTGTTTTCTCTAATAATTTTTTTTGTTTTAGCTATAAGAGTAGATAGGACTCGAGGTGGTAGAAGTACCTACCCATTTTCATACACGTTGCCAGCCAGTATTACGCAGATGCAAAATTCTAACGATGCATCGATAAACATGGTTAAACAAGAAACCTCTTCCGATGCACCTCCTTCTCCACAGATGTCCAATAGATTAATACCTCCTTTGCTCCAAGTGTGATTTTTTTTATTAATTTGGTCAAATTAAACAACAATACCTAAATAATTTTTTTTCATCGCGATGATTTTTTTTTCCTAGGAAATTATGGAAGTGGAACACCTGTGGCAGTATAACGAAGGTGAAATTCCTAACATACGAACAAATACAAATAATCCAGATTTTTTGTCTAATTTGTGTAATATAGCTGATCATCGATTGTATAAAATTGTCAAATGGTGCAAATCACTGCCGTTATTTAAAAATATTTCTGTAAGTACACATTTAAGTGAAATACCTGTCGTGATTTTCAACTATTCGTGAAGATCATACTTAGTAATCACAATCCTTCTATCATAGATCGACGATCAAATTTCGTTGCTGATAAATGCATGGTGCGAATTATTATTGTTCAGTTGTTGTTATCGTTCGGTTGGAAGCCCCGGTGAAATTCGAGTTAGTTTAGGAAAATCAATTAATCTAAATCAAGCCAAAGAGCTTGGTCTAGCGCCGTGTATTGAAAGAATGTTGAATTTCACCGAACATCTACGTAGACTTCGAGTCGATCGGTATGAATACGTTGCCATGAAAGTTATCGTGCTTCTCTCTTCTGGTTTGTAATGTTTATATGTATAACGTTTAATTTTTTCCCCGAAGAATACGGTTGAATATGGTTATTTTTTTAAAAGATTCGAGTGATTTGAGAGAACCTGAAAAGGCCAGAGCATCTCAAGAGAAAGCATTGCAAGCTTTACAGCAGTATACGATTGCACATTATCCTGAAATGCCATCCAAGTTCGGTGAACTGTTGTTGAGAATTCCAGATTTGCAAAGAACGTGTCAGGTGCGTCAATTTTTATAATGGATTTTTTATGGCGGGGCAAAGAGAGACATTTATCGATTGAATTATGTATCTTCGCCTGTGATTGATTTTTTTTTTACATTTATAAAAAAAAATAATTTAGTAAATATTATTTAAACGCACGCAGCTTTATTGGAATCACACAGTTACAGTAAGTTGCAATATCACATTGATAATTTAAAAAATCGAAATTTATGATTTTGTTTTTGAGAAGAGGAACTGTGTGGAAATTATTTTGAAATTTTTCATTTTGTTGGAAATTATAACAAAGTTTTTTGATGATTCACAGGTCGGCAAAGAAATGCTTTCTATTAAACATAAAGAAGGTGAAGGTCCTAGTTTCAATTTATTAATGGAATTGCTGAGAGGTGATCATTGAATTGAAATAATTCTCGAAGATGGTGGTGAGTTGTATCTTATTTTAATTAATCGCTTATGTTGACTTTTATGTTTTTATTCGACTGTTTATTTATTTTTTCAGTATGAAACTCGAACGAGCTTTTTGACGAGCTTATTAACTTAATTCATTTACAATCTAGTCCTGTTACTGAAATCAAACAATCATACGGAAAAACGCGCGTAGGTGAAAATTCGTTTCTCATCGTTCATCATCTAGTTTGCCCAACGTTTGTAAATTTATTCTGTAATATGCAATAGACAGCGCGCCTTTTTTTCTGTAAAATTGAAAATAAAAATGTTTGATTGAACAGTAATTTTTTTACGCCATTATGCGCAATTTGCATTTTTAAATTTATAAGCAGTGGACACTTGTATTAACTTAAATTATAAGTTTCTGGATCTAAGATCAATAAAATGAAAAAACCAAATCTCTTCCAACTAATTAAAATTTTTATAAGGATTTTTTATCTGTTAGTGCTGTGATATGTTTGAGATCATGGCTTCTTGTTTGTTTGTTTTTTTTTTTTACTTATACATCGCTGGTTCAAACAGCCTTATAATTTCATTGTTTTCTCATTGTTTTTATTAATATGTTGAAGTTCAATTAGCTTTTATCTTAATTAATATGATAATAGTGTTTTGATGTTTTAATCTTCTTAGATAGATGAAGTTCCTTTACTTCTACTTCGCTAATAGAAAATTATATAATTTTAGTTACCTTTGATAGTTTTTTTCTCATTTTCTCGCCTAAAATTATTCCAACTTTCTACGCATTTTTTGAAACTCTTCAAACTTGATAATGAAATGGAGATTAATACTTGTTATTTATTAATTTTAGGTTATATGAATTTTTTCTTTTGCGTAAACAATCAAAAAGGCTGTGTTATGCAAAAATCTTTCCTCGATTAATAATTGAAAAATAAAATTTAAGATTAATGAATTTCCATTTTGGCCATAAAATTTTTAAATCACGGTGTAATTCTAAGCTTTCCTGCAATAATTATTTCATTAAAAAAAATAATAATACGATTTAAAAAACTTAGTTACGCTTAACATTTTTATTTAAGTTGTGCCTTATAATTATCTGTTTCTTTTATTTTTCCTCTTTTTTTAAACTTATCGCTAACGATCACTTAATTTTTTACATGTAGTTATACTTAGTTCGATATAACTATTATTTTTAGTTATTTGTATTTTTTTCCACGGTTTAATTTTGTACTATATTTCAAGGTTTTTTTAAGTAAACTTAAGTATTTTCATTTATTTATTTTTTTCATTCTTAAATTTTTTCTGTTGAAAGTTTACTTTTTGTACATAAGAGATTTTTCCATTGTTTTCAAAACATAAAACAGATTGCTTAATTACTTAGCGTTTAATAAGTCTTCGTTTTTCATTTTTTTTTCTTTTGGTAATCGATATCCAAACGCGTAATCAAACTTTTTTTATTTGTTAATTTTTTTTAAATTTTTTCTTTTGTAACTGGTCTTTGACTGCGTGACTGTGTAAGCTTTTCAAAAGCTTAGGCATCCGCGAAAAATACAATACACGAGTGAAACATTGAACTTTTTTTATTATTGATGAATTCTCTTTCTTTTTTATTTGAACGTGAAATTCAGCAGTCAACAAAGAAGTAAAGAACAAACTAGGTTGGGGTATCCAGCAGGTGAGGCTCCACTGCTCTAGCTCCCAAGGTAGACGCCGTAGACGGTAAAAAAACGGGAATACACTCTCTAACATCATAATTATACCATTACAAAATACAAATCGGAAACTATGAAAAATAAAAAAAAAATTAATTCGACCGTAGGACCATTCCCTCAAAAAATTTAATTACCTACTTATGTAGTTACCTATTTCGCATAAAATTTCATTTTAAAAAGCAAAAAATCGTGGTAGGTTCGTCCCTCCAATCAAACGGGGCACGGCGCCAATAAATTTGAAATTTCAATAATCACAACCAACAACCAATGAATCCATGAATCAGACCATATCAGACACGCTGACACGGTACAGTTTTGTTTGAAAACCGTAAAACCGGTTGCGGATTTACCTCTTGATAAAGCATTTTGCCCGGAATCAAACGGTCTCTCATATCAGTTATTTTCGTAGTCGTACATAGTTACTTGTGTGCGACTTACGTGTAGTTGATAGAAATTATGCTTGTTATATCTTGATTCAAATGAAACCAGCCAAATCAGGAATTTTGTTGACGGGATTGTTAAAAGGTGTGCTGCTTCTTGGATTTTATTTGTAATTTTGAATTGATCAACAGAAAAATGGAAAGCCAAGGTAAGAATATCTGAAAGTAAATACAATATGTTTGCAACCAATTCTTAGAGTAGTTGTGATTAACGGAAATGATTTGTCGATTATAGATTTATCATCTCTTATTGATTGGAATAGTCCAGTTGAGGAATTCCACTGTAAACCTCTCATTCCACTTCCAAATTTCGATGGTCATCCTACGATTGACGGAGATAATCCTTTTGACGCTTTAGAAAAACAGATAGATCAAAACGAACCATTCGATATGATACTGAACCAATCTTTGAACTCTTCATCAGAGGAAATTAATTTGGACAACGCCATGGAAACAAACAACGCTCAGTTACTACCAAAAAGTGACGAAACAAATTCAGTAACGCGTGTTGTCGATGTCTTCGATCAATTGAATTTAAATCCGAATGAATCTGTTCCAAAAAATGAATTTCGTTATTCTGCCGATGTTTCAAACGTGACTGATGTATCACCAATCGCAAGCGAAGTTTCTGAGGTGCAGATATTACGCAAGCGTTTGTCTGCGATTCTTGATAAATTCTCAACACCGAATGGTGAAGATCATCTAATCGCAAATGGTAATCCGATATCATCATCCATACCATCTAGTTCCGAGATATCATTCTATTCTATTAGATCAGCTAGAGTGAAAGAAAGCGACGGTGATGAAAATACAAATTCGTCTGGATCGATAAATAAGGCGTTTATTGATAAAAAATCAACAAACGATACCACTTTCGAATCATTAACGTACAACGTTAATAATGTGTATGAAGATTTGAACTTCGTTAATCCTCCAACATGGATTTCATCTGGCTCTGATGAAGAATCAGAAAATTCACCTATAAAAAACATACCTACAAAAGTGAGTCTCTTTTTAAAAGCTGTTTCAATTAGTTTTGCTTGTCTATCTGTATGAGTTACCTAATTCGGCGTTTTTAAACTTTTTCAGAGGCCTAGTAATTTGAATAAAAAAATTAGCGCAGAAAATGTTGAAAAAAAATCGTGCCCTCGATTACCCCTTGGTTCGAAAGGTAAAATTTTTATTCCTACGTATTAACCGCTTTTTCATATTCACTACAATTATCCTCGATAATATTTGTTTAGATCCAAACATCCGTGCTAAAAGAAAAATAGCTGTAGTAAAAGAAGCAGGACCATTGAAAGCGATAATTCCTGTTGAAAATATGGCAAAAAACGTTAATCAAAAATTAGGTACATACTTGGAATTTTTTATAATTTATAACTATTTCTTTTTTCTGTAATGAAAATGAATTTTCAACAGTCGAAACTCCGAAACACAATCGTTTTTCTCGAAAATTAAAAGTCGACTCTACTTCATCGGTGAGCTTTATACAATTGGTAAAATGTACATCTTTCGTTAGATTGTGATAATAACCTTAATTTTTTTTTAGAAATTGAAACGAAGATCAATGCCAATTGCGACTTCCACGCCGGTTGTAACACCTAGTCTGGGTTCGATTAGTAAATCTAAAATTGCAACGTAAGTTAATAAATTTATTCCAATTGTCTCTTAAGTGAGATAACTATTTCAATATTATTTTTTAGATCAAGTAAACCATCTACGCCGTCAACTCATTCTTCAATATCTTGTCCTCCCTCTCCGGACTCAACCTCTACACGTTTGGTTCCTAAGTCAACTAATTCTAAAACAAAAGTTAGTATTGTGTTAAAAAGCTCGTCTATTGATGTATGGCACCCTTCATTAAAATAATTTTGAACCAATTCCCAGGTTTGTTCAAGAAGATTAGCATTAAACGTTGTCAGCAGCAGCACCAGTTTTAATTATTTGCCAAGCAGTCGAAAATCATCAAAAGATGTAAAGTATTATTCGTTGAACTCATCTGTTAAATCCACGGTAAAAACTGATATTAAGAGTGCCCTGCAGTAGTAGATTTTTTTTAATTATACATATTTTTGACGTGATAATACTGTTATCGATATATTTTTGCGCATTAATGCATGTCTACGCTTGTTATTTATTTTTGGCTAGAAAATAATAAAAATTCCTTTCTTTATATATACATACATATGTAGCTGACTAGCTGTATATTTTTCGCATTAAAAATAATAATTTTTCATAATTTTTCTGTTCAAGGCCACTGGAGTAAAATCGAGCGCCAAAAATAAGGAAAATCTTGTTCCATTTAGATTTTAAAAATTGATTTATACAATTTAAAATTGTGATTAGTGTAATTTGTTTCTCTCAGATATTATTTAGTGTTGATACGTTATTTGTAATTTTTTAATGTTAAAATAATATTTTTTCGTCGTGATGAATGGTAATTGTGTCAATGTTGTAATGTTTTCGAGTGTTTGTGTAATTTTTTGGAAAAATATTATATTTGTATTGAATTGTAAGTTTTTATAGATAGAAATGTAAATTTTAGAAAAATAAAACACTTGCTTTAGCTAGTTTTCAGGTTTATCATGCCTTACGCTTTTTTGCTCTTTGATTGTTTATCTGGTAGGCATAAAATTAAATTAATGACTGATTTGAGATTTTTTCTATAATTTACATGCTGATTTTCCTACGTTAAGAAGTCAACTGTGGTGGAATCAATTTTTCGACCTACCGATCTTATTTCTAGTCAAATCTGAGCAATGTGACACAGGTTGTGAAGTGACGTTTTCTATTCAACAATTCCATATTTTAAAACTTGGTTAATTCTTTCATAGTTTTCCGATATGATTGTTCTTTATTCACGTCTTTTAATTTGTTTTGCAATGAATCAAGTTCCATTTGAGCTTGTTTTAGTTTTTTTGCAACTGAATTGAATCCTGCGGTGTCTTTCTTCTGCCTAGTCAAGGTATCTTGAAGAACATATAATTCGTATTTTTTCTTATCAATACGTTCGCTAACTTTTAGTTCTTCAACGTTCAACTGTTGTGCTGATGAACTCCTCAAAACTGGTTCAGATACTGGGTTGGAATGAAAATTTTTTGAAGATGAACCTAAAGTAAAAAATGGTTTTAGTTAATTTCCAGCAATGAGTACTCTTGATTTCATAAATTAGAATTATTCGACTTTACCGGAGAGAGATTCGTTCAAAAAATTGAAAACATTTCTGGGCTTCTTATTTAATAAATTTTGCCTTCTGGCGTTACGAGCTATGATTTTATTTTGTAACTTTTGTTGATATTTTTCTGCTTTGAATAAATTCGGATCGCCTCCTGCGGCTTCTCGGAGTCTCATACAATGATCTTAAAAATCAAGATAATTTTAAATAACGAATTAGCAGGGAAATCTACAAAAAATTGTATAATTACCTAGAGATTTCCCTGGTGGCAGAACTACAGCTGCTACAGGTTCTACACGACCGTCTCCACGTTTACCTAATCCTGTTCCAACCACATAACCCATTTTTTCCATCAATTTTGAACCAATACTCTAAAAAAAAAAAAAGGAAATATTTATCTGATATAAAGTATCATCGAATAAATTAAAATTCAGATATGAAGAGAAAAGTAGTATTCAATACCTTCGTATGTTTTTCCCATCCTCCTAGTTTTTCTGGAAGAGGTTGCTGAGTTAGACTTTTTTCTACAATAACTGCGTGTTCTTCGTTAGATATTGACCGCTTTGGCGCACTGCTACTGCTGCTTCTATTATTATCTTCTTCAGATTCTAGTTCATTTATTTCTGCTTCAAGCATTGGTAAAGTATCGTGTATGTCAATAACGACGACTTTTTTGCTGCCAGATTCAAATTGCACAACGCATTGGTTCTCCTCTGATATCAGCTCCATTACAATTGCACGTTTCCATAAATTATCCGTATCTTTTGCTAACACTTGAACATTTTCTTTAATGAGATTGAAATCCGGTTCTCTGCAAAAATTTCATTAATCAGTTGATGTTTCAAAATAAATTTAATCGATTACTTTCTCAATTGAAAGGATCATACTTGTATTCTGTTAAATCAGAAAAACTAACCACGTGACCATGACTGAAACGACATTGTTCATCAGAAAATTTACAACTTCCGTCTAGGAAGTAATTACAAGGAATCATTTTTTGGGATGTTGGATTAATGAAAATAACTCTAATCTGGTAAATTCAATAAATAATATATATCTTCATAAATAGTTGCACAAGATGAATGATGAAGTAAGTTTTTTTTGCTTACATTTAATGTTTCGGCATCGTCAATAGCTTCTATACTCATGATTAAAGCGTTATGATAAGTTACAGATGCGCCAGTCCAATTTTCAGAATAAGGAGCTCGGCATTTTGTTCCAATTAAACTATTCAATTCGTCCTGTGAATTTAAAAATTGTTATAATGGAGTTAAATGTGTTAAATAAATCTAAAATTCACCATTATATTATCTTCATCCTCGGTATTATCTACATTTTCGTGATCAATTTTCTGCTCATCCGTGTTGGTTTCGACATTACTTTGTTGTTCCGCAGTAGTTTCTGATCCACCGTCTTGTAATTCTGACTAAAATATACAAGTAGAACATTAGATAAAACGAACACAAACGAATAATTCAAAGTAAAGAATGAAGTAAAGCTGAATCCATATATTTACCATAAATAAAGCATACTCATCGTCGATATTATCACCGGCACTAGGAGGTTCCAAAGACGAAATATTTTCTTTTGTCAACTCAATCAATTCAACGAGCTTCTTTTTCAGAGAATTTAGCCCAGGCAATGATTCTTGATCACTATTTAGGATAAGATTTGTTACATGATTGAGCTGAAAAACAATAGAATGTGTGATGAAATGTACGCTTAGCGGAAATTACGTTTTATCAATAAAATGAAGGCGTTTTTACTTGGGATTCATACTGTAATAAAGCTTCTTTTTGAGAAGCGATATCATCTGGTTCCATACTTTAATTTTTATTTTAAACTAGCGCATTTACTTTATGAGAAACATGATGAAATGAAACAAAAATGAAATTTTGAAAAGTGTAAACAAAAACAAATCAAATCGTGAAAACGAACTGATAACAGTGCAGTGATAAAAACGTTATCGTGAAACTCCAACGTCAGTGAAACTCGTAAAAAATTCGGCTGGGGAAACAAAGGTAAATAATTTTAACTCTTGACTATTTTTTATAATTAAATTTTTAAAAAGACAATTCACTTGTTAAGTTATTTTTTTCAAGGTGTAATATTTATTAACGACCACAATCTCAGAAGATATTGGCCACTTGGCCAGGCGTAGGATCACAAGTTACTTTATTCGTTCTATCGTTCCTGACCGCTGCCAACTAATCAACTATTTGAAGCCTGCCTCTGCCTGCCACGGGAGTTAAATAGAACTTAATATAATTAGATTGTAGTTCTTAACCCAAAGCGTACCCGAAAATTATCAACAATATCAAGTAAGATTTACTGATACTCTTTTCCTGAAGGTGTTGGTACGTCTAGGGCCATGTGAAACTTCAGCATTGTGCTCCATTTATTAACTTGACACTGATGTTATTTTAGTTTGATTTTTAGTTGTGCTTGTTGTTTTATTTTTTGTAATTATACGAGTTTTTGTACCCTTTCTATAAAATTCGAGTCAAAAACGTTAGTCATCAGCGATAAACAAATTTTGACAAGAAATTTAAATACAAACAGAAATTGTATTTAAAGGTTGAATACATCTTTCGATAAATATTAACAAACAGGAGACGAAAATTGTACAAATTTACAAAATGTAAAGTAAGACTATCATAAATACACAATTTTTCTAACAAACAATAACTACGAGTACAATTGGAAAAAAATCAATCATAAAATTGTATCGATCACTGCGGATACATCGATGGTAAATAATAATTCAAAAATGTTTCAACAATCTTGACAAACGGCTGAGAAAATTCAAATAAAAAATACAGATCGTAAAAAATATGAAAAAGAAGGGACATAAGGTTCAAAAAAAAAACGGTATTTCGTATAAAACATTAGTCTGCTGAAATAATTAGAATGAATTAATAAAAAAAGAGATTATAGAACATAACTGGTAAAGTTCGTTGAAAAAAATAATAAGCATAAGTTTTACAGAGCAGAAAAAAATCTTTCCATGTTTTTTTTTTCACAGTGATTTCTCAACGGTAAGAAACCAATGTTCAATTTGTTATATTTTTGAACTATTACGACAAATAGGTAGGTACATTAATTTATCCTGGCACCGTAAAAATTTAGTAAAAAGAAACGTAATAAATAATTATAAACTTTTATGAAATCAATCATGAAAAAAATAGTACTTCATTATCCGTTGAATGACCAGAGATGCAGGTATAAAGCGAATCGAATTGTACGGAAAAAAAAACATGAACAATGCGATTAACTCGATTAGATAAATTTAAAAATCGTGTTTACCCAAATCACAAAGCAACATTTACTTTCCTCCTAAACCACTCATCAAATTACCCAACCCGCCAGTAGCACCTTGCTGCAATTGTCGCATCATATTTTGTAAACCGGACATACCGCCTGAAACACGAACAGAAAGAATCAATATCTTACACGTAAGTAAACAAAAGAATAAATCACCGAGTTGATTTACCCATTTGATGAAGTACCCGAGGATCCATCATCCTAGCCATTTGTTGATTTAGTTTAGCCATCTGAGTTTGGTTAACATTTTTAGCCATGTCGCCTCCTTTGAATAATCCTTTAATGCCTCCCATCTTTTTGACAACAGCTGCGAACTTGGTGTATTGGACGACTAATTCTTTGACTTCCTTTTCGGTAACACCTGCACCTTGCGCTACTCTCGTGACTCTGCCACCTTGTTTGGAGAATAACTTTGCGCCGTCTCTATGATCTAATTCTATAAGTGAACGAATTTATACTAATTAGTATTAAGTACGAATACAGTTTCTCTAGTCTTTAAGAGATTGAATTTACCTCCGTCATTCATACTGTCCATAATAGTCATAAGTTTTTTTAATCGAGCCATCGATTCTTGTTCACTACCTTTTGACATGAAATCTTGACTGAATCCGGGTATCATATTCTAAAAATAATGAAACGTATTTATTTTCCCGGATTTAGATAACATAGCAAGTTACAAGTGAACTTTACCATAATTTGAGAGAAGGGCCCCATTTTCATGATATTTTGGAATTGTTCGTACATATCTCTCAAGGTGAATTGTCCGTGTTTAATTTTTTCTATCAGCTCTTCGTTGTCGTCTAATTTAAGCTCGTTTACTTTATCAATAAGACCCTCGATATCACCCATTCCTAATAATTTGGATACGAATGGTTTGGTTTTGAATGGTTCGAAATCGTCTATGTGTTCTCCAGTACCAATAAATATTATAGGACTATTTGTTGCTGCAACGCTAAATATATACGGATTAAAAATATTATTTCAGCCGAAGAAAATATCAAAGTTGATAAGTTTGTTTGATACTTACGCGCTCAAAGCACCACCACCTTTCGCGTGACCGTCTAATTTTGTTATAATGACAGATCCTACATCGACTTTCTCTTTAAAAGCTCGAGCTTGAGCTTCGCAAGCTTGACCAATAGTAGCGTCCATAACGAATACGACATTATCTGGTTTCTGAGCACAAATTAACACTATAAAGAAAAGTTCAAAGAAAATAGGAGGTTTTGAAGCAGGAAAACTTACAATAGCGTTGGAGACTTGTAACATTTCTTCGAACAAGGAAGCTTCTTGTTTATGCCTACCACTGGTATCTACAATAATAATTTCAAAACCTTCTTTTTTAAACATTTCAACACCATCTTGTGCTATGACGACTGGATCAACTTCCGTATAACTGTAAAATCCATAAATTGGATTTGTATTTATCAGTAGTCAATAATTATGGTAACCTATATCCTTACGTACCTTCCGTAAAATGGTATCCTCGCTTTAGTAGCATTTTGTTTAAGCTGATCATAGGCACCAGCACGGAATGTATCAGCGCAAACTAACGAAGTTTTCCAGTTTTTCTTTTGATAATAATAAGCCAATTTAGTACAAGTAGTGGTTTTACCAGAACCTTGTAAACCAACAAACATGATCACAGATGATTTATTTTTGGTTGGTTGAAAAGCTTTAACACCAGGATCTACTAACTGAAAATGCGATGATTGTTAATGAATATTTGAGAATCAAGCTGAAAAATTGTGGTAATTTCATACTTTAATCAACTCTTTGAATACGGCGCTCTGGATCATACGTCTTTTATTCAATCCACCTGCCATTTCATCGAAATCGATGACAGATCGTACATTTTCACGTAGTTTTTTAACAAGTACAACATTTACATCGGCTTCCAACAACGCCAAACATATTTCTTTCAGCATAGAATTCAAGACCTGGGGAACATAAAATATAGTTCATGATTAAAAGCAATTACCTATGATTTACAGTGAGATGAATTTTACTTACATCTTCGTTGATGATCGTAGCATTGCTTAAAGATTTTAAAGCGGAAGTGATCTTCCGTCCTAAATCTGCTAAAACCATGTTTCACTTGATTTTATACAAACTCGAAGGAATAACAACTGAAATTCGAACTATGATAAAATGGTAAATTATGTTACACAATTAACTAAACAACATGATCGAAAGCAGACTTTTAAGCAATTTTTCAAATCATTTCGTCACTTATTCACCGAATTTTTTGCAAATTCAATATCCTTATCACTAATTTCTTTGAACTTACGTTGACAAATTTTACTTCAAAGCTCCAAGTTTGTTAAATAGATTAGCAAGTTTGGTGTTTAGACAAGTTTTACAAAAATGTCACGTGTCATTTAGTCATCAAATCAGAATCCACGCATGTGCAAAAAAATGCAATCCAATTATTCGACTAGCCTGCTATGTGCTTCAACCTTTTTGAAGACATTGATAGAAATTACAAATTAGAAACAGCATTATACATATTATACAATTTTAATTTTCAAAAAAGCGGCAAATACTATCAATAAAATTGCAAGTTAGATTTTAATTTCTTGAACACTGTGATAATGCAAACCATAAAAACAATAAACGATGTTGGTTCAAACAAAAAATTTACATGATTCACTGTTTTTCGGAGCAACGTCGGGAACAATTAAATTGTATTCGTCAATTGCTCCAGCTTCGCAGCTTCCGCACTGGCACATCCGCATCTTTAAAATTCATAGGTACCAGTACTCCCAGTACCAGTAAAAGTAAAATCAATATTCAAAAAATCAATAAAATCTTAAATTCAGTTCACCTTTTTTCGCTCCTTGTTCTTCCACTGTAAAACAAAAGACTTTCAAACTTTAATGCGATATACAGACAAACCAAAAAAATAGATATTATCACAATCAAAATGAATCAACATCATCCTGGTTGGTCAATTTTTAATATTATTAGACATAAAATTTCTGTACATTTTAAATCAATTTTCTCACTTTTAGCCGAAGAAGTGGATGTCGATGAAATGAAAACGGAATTAGCCAAAATGAAATTATTATTAGCCCACAGCTTACATGAAATAGAAACATCGAAAGAGGAAAGGAGAAAGACTTGCTCAACCATAATAGATGGTAACTTTCTCAGCACTATTTTTTTGGTTACTTTTGTCGGAATTATTGCTGTTTCGTTTTATGCTTTTCGGAATTTATATTTTGCTGTGTTAAAAAAATTTCCATCTCCGGCGAAAGACGAATTGTAAACGGTTTTAAAATACTTCAATTTTCTTTTAGCTTATTTTACCCGTATTTAATATTTATCAATTATAATAATAATTAAGGTTGTGTCAAAATCTATTAGTAAAATTGTAAAAAATGAAGTAAGATTTCATTTTTTAAGCTGTGAATTTTTATTTGCTTTTTCATTCCATTTATGTCTACCGATAAGGTTGTGTTGTAAATTGAACCAAGTATTAAAGTTGCGCTTCAATAAATTTTCAAAACCACATTAATAAAAAAAAATAGGGAACGTGATAACGTGAAAAATATTATTTATTTACAAATTATTTACAAATTAAAATCAACCAACATAGTACAGAAAAAAACATCTAAATTGTAAGTACAAGACTTCGAAATCAAAATTAGAAGATGCCCAATGTAGAAAACTTTCATGTTGAGTAGCAATGTAGCAATTCGTTTCCAAGTTTAATTTCACTCTTGACCTTCCTATAACAATTTTTACTTTAGAAGTTTATTAATTTTTTTACATTATGTATTTTATTAAAGCGCTAGCAGTGAACAAAAGTTATTTTAGAAATAAAAATAGAACTCAAAGTAGTAGATTATATAGTGACGATGGCAATCCTCTGGTTTATTAGTTATGGGTAGGTAAACGTATTATTTTGTAAAAACTAAATTCGAAGTTTTGCAAGCAAATTGTAAAAATCTTGGTCTTTATTGCTTACCTCAGTAGTCACCGGACTTTGAGAGGAAGCAGATTTAGGAACTGAGTACATCATGGACTGTATTTTTTGTTTTCTGTCTTCGGCGTCAGCCATTCCTAATATTTTCATTTTTAAAGGATTTGAAGGTATACCAGTCGCCAAGAGAACAGCACGATTCTAGAAAAAAAAAATCAATAATAAAAAGTTGAACATTATGGTTAAAAGTGTTCAAAAATAACCAAATACTAAAAATTACCGCTGCTTCAGGATTGCTGAATTCAATAAGGGCACGACCATTTCTTCCTGAAGGTAGTACCATTGCTTCTATCTCTCCATACTAGAAAATATGTAGTTACTAGATTAATCGATCAACTGTTGACCAATTTGAAAAATTCATTTCTCAATATTCTAGGGAAAGAGAACTCACCGATGAAAATATTTCTTTCAACAGTTCTTCATTATATCCGCCATTGTTCGAATCCGTTTTACTAGCCTTCCATGAAAGTCTAATTCTACAAAAGGATAAAAAGTGTTCTTGTAAGCGCTGAGCTCTTTCTTGCTTATTCTTTTCATCTTCTTCTTCGGCTTCCCTTTTCGCCTGTTCTCGAAAAATTCTAATTTTTCTCTACAATCGTAAAGTTTAATTAAACATTTTGTTTCCAGAAAAGCTCTAATGATTACAAATTTATTCAAAATTTTTACCTGTAATAAGTCGTCTTTCTTTTCTTTCTCTGCTAATAATTCTTGCTCTTCTAGTTTCTGTTTGAATCTTTTCCGTTCGTCGTTTAATTCTCTGTTGCGAAGTTGCGCAGCATGTTTAGCTTTTAGCTTTCTATCATATATTCCCTAATTAATGGTGAAGAAGAAAAGCGTTTATCAACAATGAATAACTTAGTATCATATTTAGTCAAATGAGATCTTACTCTAGCTACGTCGTTTAGCAAAAAATCTTGAGCTTTGGAAAGCTGATGAAATAATCTGGCGGCATCTGGATTATCAGGATTTTTGTCAGGATGGCAGGTTAAAGCTTTTTTCCTAAACGCTTTTTTTATCTGTAAATTAGCATAAAGAATTAATTTAAGTATGAAGAATGCTAAAACTTCGTACATTGCAAAAAAATATACAAAATATTCACCTCCGCTTTCTTGGCATCAGAGGAGATATCAAACAGCGCATACAAATCGAGTTTTTCGATGTCTTTATCTTCCATGTTGGAGGAAATGTCAAATAAGTCACTAATTAAAATATAAATCAAATTACATAGAAAATCTCCGAAGATAAACTAAGAGGAACAATAATTGCTTTGAATTACATATGAATTACATTCAATTGCCCATTACCCCATTTTTCTTCAAGTACCTAACAGTGATAACGAAACGATTATCAATCAATAAAATTATGATAAAATCCAACGATAAAATCATGGAAACTCGGCTTCATTACTTCATCCAATCAGCATGTAATTTTCTGAGAACGTACGCTTTGATTGGGGGAAGTCTGAATATAATTTCATGACGAAGCTTTAGAGAGCGCTTCAGTTTTGATTTGATTTTGATTTTTTGCATTGATTTTTTGCAAATAATGGAAAAATTGATAAGTGAGCGAAAGTGAGCGACGCGTTGAAATAATTAATTCTAAATTATTTGTTGATGTTTGTATGTATTCAATTCAAGTTTTTCAAATATTTCAAGATTTTCAATTGTAGCTCCGTACTGAAAATTCATTGTAAAAATTTCTGATTTGTAATATCCATAATCAACAGATCAACACGTAACTACTTTACACTTTCTCTTATTCACTTTTTTTCAAAAAACTAATACCCATATTATTAATTGACGAAATTTCAACTTTCAGCGTATGAAGTTCAATTACCACAATTCATCAGCATTAAACAGTACAATGGATTTTTTCGGAAGTTTGAAAACTTTTTTGTACAATCATAGAAGAAAATTTCTCATCAGTGGGATAGCTGTTGGTGGTGGAGTTGCTGTATTCAACTACATCCGTTATCAATTACAAAAACAAGAAAAACTTGAAGCCACCGAATTTTTAGAAACGATTCGTCGTCAAAGGCATTTCGAATCATTAGAAATCACCTGCCATCAAACCATCATCAATTTGGGTGGTCGTTTACAAAAACAAATTCTACAACTTTTGGATATCGACACTATTGTTTCACAACTGAAGTCCAAACCAACCAACAGTTTGAAACTATGGCAAGAATTGAAGTTATACACCTTCACTGAAATTTGCCTTATGGTGTATGCCCAAGTACTATTGGTATTAGTTTTAAAAGTCCAATTTTCAATAATTGGAGGCTACTTGTACAAAAATTTGGACCGTGGAGATAAAGACATTAATGAACATACGAACGAGCAATATCTCTCTTTATATGTTAATTTTTTAAAGACTGGCTTGCCTAAGTTGCACGATTATGTAAAAGCCAAAGTTTCGGATATTGTATTGAACATCGATTTGAAGCAAAAACTATCAGTTCAAAATTTGCAAGAAATCTTCTGGTCTATACAAACGTCTATCAACAGTGAAGAATTTATCAAAAATATTCCCAACTTTTTAGTGATCGATGATCAGATAATGAAAACATCTGATCCAATATTAAAGCAGATTTATGACGAAACAGGGGACGTTCTTTCCACCAAAGAACTCACATCTCATTGTGTTAATTCGTTACTAAATTCTGGTTTTATGTACGCTATTGATCAACTGTTACACGCTTTCACCGAAAGTGCAGCGGAAACGCATCCGAATAGAGAAGAACCTTTGAAATTTTTTTCGTTACCAATAGTTAAAATGTTGCCTGTTATTCATAATACCATCAAAATGAAAGATAATAAGGTATGGTTAAAAAATTTAATAATTTCCGATAAATTGCAGATTTTAGCTGCGAATGTGTACGAATCATTTTGCTAGTTCAACTTTTTTACTCGGTGCATGATGTGTGTACCTACTGAAAGTATACAAATTGATATTGATATTTATCTGGTAAATTAATTTTGTTGCGTTACTAGGGATTATTATTTTGTAAGTGTTTCATAAGATCGGTTTTATGTGGAAAGTGAATTGGATTTGCTTTCAGTATGAAGTAATTTTTCGAGGGTACTTATTGAACTTTGTTCAAAATTTCATGTGATTTTTTTCTTGGTTATTTGTTAATAATTTTCAGTTTTTCGGCGATTTACAGATCACCTTACAAACACGTTTGTATAAAAAGTTACGTATAAAAAAGTTTATACATTTTTAAAAAATAAATTACTATTTTTTATTAATTTGTTATTTCCAATTTAAAAAACTACTGTTAAATAATTGAACTATCAATAAATGATTAAGTGCGTGAATAAAATGAATGCGTTAGTAAATCTGATTATAAAACACTTCCAACGGAAATATATTTAATTAACTACGAAGCCATATTTTCTACAGTGGACGAACGAAACAAAAAAATCATAATATTTAAAATCTAATGGTAATTGGTAAACCAATATAAATCAATTAAAAAACAAAAAAACAGTGGAAGAACTTTCGGTAATGTTACGCAGTCTTATAAATAAAAAATAAAAATGTAACTAAAATTGAAGTCGAAAATGAAAAGCAAATTATCTCTAAGCATTTCTACAGATGAATATTGCTTTTACCCTAATAAAATAAATTATAAAATACTAACAAGTTGGATTTTAGGAATGGAAATTTGTAAAATCAGTTTTTAATTTAATCGTCGGAGCCGTGGAAGTTATCGCACTCTTGGAAGTTACAGATTTCTGATCCAATTTACCCTTTTGAGCTTTTGCTCGGATTGCGGCTTCTAGTTTAGAACGTAAATTTCCGTTCTGATAAATTACAGTTTTGAATTCCTGTTTAGTCAAAAATAAAATTAGACACAACTTGAAGAGAAACAGAACAAAAACGTTGAAAAAATCTTACTTGAGGATACTGGGGGCCTATTTTTGTTAACCATTGTAAACTATGTTCGTGTAATAATTTTTGATATTTATTTAGCGATTTTATCGTATCTTCCAGCAAAAATCCAACCAAAGCTGGCACAAGCATGCCTAGTACTTTAACGCCTAAAAATGAACAATAACTCGTAGGTAAAATTTTTCGTACATTTTAACAAACTGAAGACATACTATACAGTACACACCATATAAATCTCACCTTGGAGAATATTCCCTAATAATGGCAAGATTGAAAAAAATAAAATAGAGAACGTACGAATTTAAGACGAAGGTAGCTTTAAAATTCAACCAATAATAAAAAATGTCAAATCAAACCTTTATCTGGCTCAGCCAGTCTTATCAACGATTCCACAGCATTTATCACTTCTATGGACAACTGAAGTTCTAATTCAGAACTTGGGCATTTAGTCGACTCCAAATGCAAATATTCCACCAACCTCGGAGCCAACGCTAGAATATATCCGTTTGAGACAGTTTTATCAGAATGATTAAATAAATGCTTCAACGTCTGTACGCATTTCATTCTGACCTAAAATTAATAACACGATTAAAATGATTACTATATAACAGGAGAGAAAAGATTCAACAGAAATTTATCGTACTTGAATATTTTCACTTTGGAAGCAATGTCTAAAGTAATTGATGCAAGGATACTGTAAATTAGGAACTACGATAACATCAGCAGGAGCATTTAATACAAAAATTGACAGCGCCAGCATGATGCAAACTTCGTCAATTTTCTTCTCATCGGAACCTGGAAAATTGTTCAAATCGACGTTAGAATATTTTTGCTCACATTCTTAGTTTTAGAATTACTCATCGCAGCACACCCGTTTTCGCTAAATCGATCATCTTAGCCATGGTGCTTTGTAACAAAGATTTCCATTGTTGACTAGATCTAGGATCAGCGCAATACTTATGGGTAACAAAAGAACGTAACGCATGCAAAGCAGTGGTCACCGCTACGTTATTTGTCTTGCCATTGGTCGTCATCGAAGCAACTTCTTTCATAACGCTGGTTGTAAGATACAAAACCGTTGGCAAAATGGATACAGCACCTGCATAAAAAATATCTCAATTTTAGAGCAACTCTCTTTATTTTTTTAAATAGGAGATTTAATAAAACACATTACCAGCTGGAGAACATAAATCAAGTAAAGACTCCATTGCGGTAATTGAACTTGCCACTAAATCGCTGAGTTCATTACTAGGTAACTGCTGTCTGGTTTGAACCGTAGTTGAAACGAGAGATAGGCAATTTAAGGTTGGCATTTGCCTTACGACCAAACACAGACATACTTCAAGCACCGCGAAAACAAAACCTTTGGTATGATTTATATTCCCGTCTTGGCCGCCTTCGCCTAATAAATCTAATTCCTCGACACTACTAATGGAAACGTCTTGATTGACAGGATATAATTCTAATAATGAAATACCATTTCTTAATTGGTAATAATAAACTCGTATATTTGAATAGATTTATGCCTAAAAATACATACCTTTAAATTTGTTTTTTTTTGCAGATGCCAGTGATTCTTGAACCGCTAAAATAGTTTGCTTCAATACATCCATACATAACCTATGAATTTCTGAATGATCTTTCGTTAGAATCAATCTAAACAACATAAATAGAAGAAACGCGATGAAAACAGAATAATCTTGATAAATAAATTCGTAATATTTACCTATGAAGAACATTGCACACTTCAACAGGTAGTTTAGAATTAGCCGTCAATAACTGACGCGGATATGGTAAACTCAACAACGCGTACAAAGTTCGTAAGCACGTGATAACGTTGTCAGTGGGACACACAGAACGTGAATTACATAACGATTCCATGCATATACCTGAGGAAAAAATTATCACAAAATGAAACACAAAATGTCACAAATTACGCCAATTAACGAGAAATCATGACGCATACCAAAAATCAATCCAAAATATTCTGTAGCTTTTTTAGCACCTTTATCGTTTTTTTCTACAGGCGGTTGTTTGAAAAAATCCGAGGTTAACCAAAGAGTAGCGGCGTGCAAAAGCGCAGGCCAGGTAGCACAATAATGAGGTCTACAGCTATCCATAGTATCATTTGTGTAAAATGCCCCTCCGTCTCTGGGCAATTGACTAGAATATTCTGTGAAAAATTTATCGATATAATATTACTCTTTACCGTATCTACGTATACCTGCGAATGATGCTAAAATTGAGCAAACCTGGTGGCAACATTAATAGGGCGTGATCGCGTAACGCTGCGAGCCAATGCTCTGCCAATGAAGATAATTCAGGTTGAACCAAACTTAATAAACTTTCACCTTTGCTTTCAAATTTACCAAAATCTTCATCACTTTCTTCATCTTCGATTATAGGCATAGCGATTTTAATATCACTAGTATAACCTTCATTTACCATCGCTACAATGTAAACCTGCAACATAAAAACAGATTACGTTAGGTTTCAATTTTTGTAGCATACAGATTTATCGACTAATGAGAATTACCTCGGCCCATGCTTTCAAAATTGACAGTTTTTCCAAAGTAGCGACACTTTCGTTGTATAAAGTCGTAGCATTCGATGTATTTTGTAGTTTAGTTAGTGAAGATACAAGTAATTGATGAACTCTACGTAAATCGTTCAAATCCTTGGCAACTCCACTGCCTATCCAAGCGCTACAGACCGCGCAAGCAGCAGCGGTAACATGACTGGCGGTTTCGTTGGAAAATGCGGGTCTCAACGCAGCTCCGACCTGTATTAATTTCTCGAAATAAATATTGCGAACAGTATACCAAATTTATTTATATTTAAGCGAATACACACCTGAGCCTGGAACTGTTCTAGCAATAAATGACCGGGGAATTCGGGTTCGGGTACTTTAGAAAATTTATCAATGATGATATGTAACGTTTGTAATCCCTCTAATCGCAATTCATCCGAGTCGCTGGTAGCGGCGATAAACGCCATCCGTATCAATTCCGATAAATGCAATACCAAATAATCGCCTAGAAAATATTTCAAATATAAAACATGATTTAGATCAAAGTTTCCGATCGAGTTCAAGTCTTACCTTTATTTTTAGACAAATTCAGTTCTTTAGCTAATTGTAAATCAAAATGTGCAGGACCAGCTGCTTGACAAGTGATAATAATACGTCGTACGCATTCGGCGGCAAATACTCTGGTAGGCCAACGAGGTTGGATGCAATTCTTTTTGGAATTACTGTCTCCGGTCTTAAATTCAGCCAGATCGTCTCCTTCTTCTTCAATTTCATCTACTAAAATCGCATTTCTAGTGCCGTCGTTATCGATAGCAGATTCTGCAAAAGATTATTCGCGAATTTAAACGTATCAAAATAATCATACGACTTTGATTCCTTACCTGTTGTTATTGTGAGAACAGATCGGCAAAGTGAAAGCCACTGTGTTAAATTATCACTAGCCAGCATTTGTAGCATACTCGTCAACGTATCGTGTACGTCTTTAATAAGTTGTTTATCTGTTTCTGTATCAAGTAGTTTAAATAGTAACGCAGGTAAACCGCTTTCAGTCATAGGCAAGTTATCGTCGCTGGCACTTTCGTTATTTTCACTAATCAATGTTAACGCGTGATCGCAAATTTCTCTCGCTTCTCGTTGAGCTAATTGACGCAGACAAGACACTGCCGCTTTTCTCAACAGTAAATGATTACTTGACAATGTTTTCTGTAAAATAACAAGAGGAAAATTCTTAATTTTAGAAAATTCTTTGAAGTAAATACTTCTATACAAATACTAACACAAAGCGTTGGAACAAAAGAAGATAAATTGACATGTCTAGGAGTGAATAAATGCAATTGTTGGAGACAAGCGGTAGCTTCAGTTTGAACCAGTGAATCTTGATGATCTTGCATGATAGCGCAAGCGCACAGAAACGAAGATCGTGCCGTACAAGTCGCGGTTGCGTTGCCTATAAAATGAAAAATATAAAAATTGTTTTCGCAAATAAATTAAAGAAATCGAATGAAATCAGTTACCTTGTAATTCTGGCCCAATAACGGTAATCAGTGCAGAGAGTACTTTACCAATGCAATGATGTACGTCAACGTGAGATTGAGGAACTGTTAAAAGTAATTTTAAGGCTAACGAAAGTGACGGTTCTACGTATCCGCGGAACATTGGCCCACCAGATTCAGCGATTAGGGACAATGCATATAGGGACCACACCTAAATATTTCAAAATTATTATTTATTTAATTTAAAAAATTTAAACAACATAATATAATTTTATTTCAATATGACTAACCTGAACTACAGGAGAAGTGCAATCTTGCGCTAGAGCTAATAAAATACTAACGCTCATATTTAAATGTTGACTAGAACCCATGCCACCGACATACCGATGTATACATCCTAACGCCAATGAATGCCCAGTACGACTTGCAACATCGCGAGCGTTTCTCAAACGATCGAAACTAGTTTGAGCCAATTCAGCGGTGAATCTTGGATCGGCAACAACTTGAGCTAAACGACCTAGTGATTCTGCTGCAGCACATCGTAATATAGGACTGCTATTTGTCAAGGTTCCCTATAAATAAAATTATAGAATCAAATCCACACCGGAATATTCCCATTTTCAAATTAAAGTCAACGATTACTAACTACAATAAACGTTGTAGCAGTTTTTCTGACATCCTCTTGGCCAATGTTTCCTTTAGCTTCGGTCAAACCTTTGAGTGCAGCTAACAAGGAAGCGAAAATATTAATCGTCACTGCGTCAGCACGAGAAGATTTTGCTTGTCGAATACATTCGACAAAATGTTCCAAAATTTGAAACCGATGTTTGTTTGCGACACGAGGAAATATCAAACCAAACAGCGATACTGAAGAATCAATCACCGCTACACCGAGTGGTAAAGGCCCAGGAAGTTCTTCATTCTAAAAAAAATATGCTATTCAGTAATAGCTGATTTTCAAATAAACAAATTTTCGTCAATAAAGCTTTACCGTCATTGGTCTATATAAACAACACGGATCATGTTCCAATGCTCCAGAACCAGAAGCGCTGCTGGCCATTAACTAAAACAATAAAATTGTGTTGATTGTTTTGCTCCGAGAATATATATGTACTTTTCAAAATTTTTTCTCTATAAGTATTTGGAAATAAAATTACTTGATCTTCAACGATACGATGATCATTATGAAGAAGAGGAGCTGTTCCCAATAAAACTGATTCGTCAGTGTGGCACGACGCTCGAAGCAACGAACAAGTTGTATTGGCTGGATTTTCACTCAATGTAAATTCAGATACCAAAAGTCTTAATATGTGAGTGTAGGAACCTAACGAGAGTTGGAAAAAAATTAAAGGCGGTGCTGTAAAGAACTAAAACAACTTGAATTTATTCAAAAGACAAACTACCTTCGAAGGCATGCGGTGGAATCAATGAAAGTGTTTCGTAAAGTCGATGTCTCACCGTTGCCGCAGGTGCTTTGATATGTTGTCCATAGGATTTTAATACTGATCCGAAACTAAAATACCAAATGTTTAAAAAATTGATCCCTAGTAAAAAAAAGCTGCCTCAAACACAAAAAAATTGTTCAATGTCGTACTTGATAAGCATTGATATTGCAGACTCGATTGGAGTTAGCAATCTTCGAATAATGTCTTCATTCACTAGTTCAGGGCAGTTCTGTAAGAAACTGTGCATAGAAGACAATGCTCCTCCTCTTCCTTCAAGAGTTACCTAAAGTAAACCAAAAAAAAAAAATAATAATAATAAAAAATAGTTAAATTACAATTTTGTTAATTAACAAACGAAATACACCAAATCTTACTAACCTGCCACGTAAATGCATCTCCACGAGCCTTTTCCGAATCTAATTCTTTATTCGAACGAGGAAATGAATTTCTCCACAATAATACCATTCTCGGTAATAAACTTCGTACGACGGAGCTCCCTGCAGAAATAAAAATTATAATTTTGCAATGAAATTACCGATTTGAAAAAATATACTAATAAACGTATAAAATAAAACCATACCTAAAGTCATAATAGAACCGATCAAAAGCCAACCAGCTTGCGTACGATGTAATGAAAGACGACTGTTTTGGTTTGCACTGCGCAGCAGCTCTTCAGCTGTGTTGAATATAATCTAAGAAAATTTTCGATTAAATTTTAAGAAAAACTGTTTAAAAGTTGTATAATTCGTCTTACTTTGCCTTTGGTATGAGGGACACCCAGTGGAGAAAGCCTCACTCCTCCTAGAACTGCAGCTAACGCTCCACTATACCCAGATATCGCTTCTGAGGTGGTTTTCATATTTTCTAAGCCTTCGAGGCACCTGAAACAAATTAAAAATCATGAATTATTTTCGTAAATGTTTAAAAACTGAATACGAGTGGAATTACCTGTTAATTAAAATGGTGCATTGACCTGGAACAGCAATACATATACATCGAAGACACCAAGCTGCAGCTAGTCTGGCAGCATAGCACGGGTGAACCAAAACTGCCATTACAGCTTCAATCAAACCTAATCACAATTTAAAAAGTATATTTTTCGCGATCAAAATACGTAAGTAAATTACAAAAATAGAATAAGTATACCACAAGATGGATCCGAAATTAGATTATTTGCAGTCGTTCCCAAACTCAATATCAATAATCCCATTTCTTGTAATGCACACACTAATAAATGCTGACCAAAGAGAGTTTCTTGATTGCTATCTTTAGCATTTTCTGGACTAAAATCTATATAAATGATTAAAAATCAAACATTAACAAGAATTCTAATGTAATAGGAGTAAATATACGAGATGAACAGAGAATACAAACCTATTGTAGCCATTTGTTTAGCTACAATAATGGCTAGTTGTTTACAGGTTGAAGCTTGAGCTTTTTCGCTAAGCATACGACCAAGTATGCTTCGAAGTATGAAATTTATACATTTGCGCGAATACACAGCGTCTATATGCGAAGACGCAGCTTTCGGGTTGGCTACCAAATCCAGTATGTGATTTAGGATGAAAGTGGTATTTCGTTCGAGCCAACTAGCTCCTAAAATTTGGATAAATATCACATACGCCTACAAGAAAAGTTTAATTAATAACAGGAAGTAGCCTGAATAAGTACTTAATGAAAGGAAAATAATTACATGCGTTACTCCCACACGAACTTCCCGATTTACTGTCGAACTGCCTTTGATGATTTCTCCAGTGCCTTTCAAAAATCCCGTGCCTCCCCGTAGAAATCCGGACATTAAAATCCCAAAAGCATCATCTAATGAGACTTCTTTGAAATCTTTTTTATGGGCTGCAAACGATACAGTATTAGTAAATTATTTCAATCTATTAATTTATCAAGTTTTAAAAATAAAATAAAGTAATAACCTGATACAGGCAATTGGCTATTTGATTGTGTTTGGGTGGATGCCACTAAAGTGCCTAATAATTTAGCTATTGCGTAACGCGCTTCGTAATTAGCACCGTCAAATGCTCGAAAACAAAGAGCAGCCATACTTTCTAATTCAGTGGTGTACATAAACGGTGCATGTTTAATCATTTCCAATAAACACTACAATTGATAGCAAAATGTTATGAAGGTACTATTCATGACAAATATGACCAAAGTTTCGAAAAAATTGAGTTTACCTTAGAAGCTGCACATCGTACAGCCATAACACGGTCAGTTAAACAATGACGAGCCGCTTTGTAAATTTCTTTATGAATGTTTGATATAGCAGCTCCCATTCCACAACAAACCTACAATTTTAGTATGTAATGTAATTTATCAGGAAAGTAGATTCAAAAATTAAATTCTAACCTTTTCAAACGCTAGCATAACTTCGATACGTGTTAATGATTCCGCATTCCGTAAACATTTGATTAAAATTTGAACAGTTTCTTCGTACGATCTTCCCATCATACGACCTAATTTTTGGTACATGAATCCAACACAACAAATCGCAGCTCTGTAAACAAACACAATTAAGTAACATCGAAATCATTAAAGCAAATTTACAAATACTTACAATTTTGTTTGTGGGAAACTAGGAGAATCGTCTTTGTTTTTCAAGATATCGTTACATTTATTAACGGTGTCAAATAGCAGAAATGTATCGCCAACACTGAACAGAGTAGCTAAACATCGAGCGACTAATCTCCGAGTTGGGGGACCAGGATTGTCTTGAATTATATCCAGTAACTGTGCTACCAATTTTTTCTGATATCCTTTGATATCGGACTGTACAATCAAAAGTTTAGATTGATAATTATTCAAACTAACTAAACAGCAGTTTAATAATTCAACATATTACTACTCACCTTCTGAGCTGTTAATAGGACCTTCTCCAGAAAACGCAGCCATTCAAAGATAAATACGGGCCGTTTTGGCTCTGGTATTTCTTTTAGAGCCTCTTCGTTTAATACCAAGCTGTGACTCAACTCCATGATTCCCATGGATTGTTCAAAAGATAAAATGAAACAAAGTTCACCGAGGGGCGTAATTTAAAGTCAACATCTAGAACATAATAAACGTTTTACAATAGTATTTATGGAAAATGATGATGTAAGATGTATGTTAGAAACTTTATCGAAGTGAACTATGAATAATTTACATGTAGTGTACACTACTTACATCTGTTTCGGCAATATAATTCCAAAAGTTCAAAATAACAGGATGAGTTGATCACATATAGAAGTGAAATTTCGCCGTACGTCGCACAAATTGAAAAGTTGGACAAAACAGTTGGGAAAATAGCAGATCAAGGTATTTTCAAAAAAACTACTTGAAAACCATTTTTCCTAATCCTTCCCTCTACTTCCCTCTCATCACTACTCCATAATTTGCAAATTTTTTATTTTTTTATTTTGTGAGATGTTATCAACCTGTATCAACGCTAGTGGAGCTAGTGAGATTCCACAGATCATGGCGGAGCTATTATACAATTAATTTTTTTTTTTATTATTATTATATTTTTTAAATAAAATTTTGAAAAGGAATTGCAATGTCCGTTGTACTAACGTTTATCTGATAAACCACGAAGGAGAAAGCCGAAAACGAAGAAAAAAATAAGTTTACCTAAATGGTATAAAA